>JAVTVY010030973.1:0-12407 GCA_036873755.1 Hanleya hanleyi | reverse complement strand
CCCTTTCAAAGGAAGGCGTCCAGGAATATTGCCTCGAACTACCAATACTTGCTGTTCTCCAATCCCACTGACAGAGCGAAAATCCACGTGTTCGGAATTATGCACAGAACACAAGCAGGCATTTCAAGCCGCAACGAGTCGTCCGCATGCCTATATGATTTTAGACGTAAAAACTCAAACACCCGAAGATCGTCGATTGACAAACCACCCATAACCCGGAGAGTGACCATCCAAAGTCGAAGCGAATCTACGAAACTCAGACCATCCACAGTGTTAACACCCAGCAGTTTCTGTTCGGCGGGCAGTAGTTGAGTAATTAGGCATTGAAGCCCAGTAAATCATGTGGTGATTAGGTGTTCAAGCCCAATGAATGATGTATTGAGTAGGGATTCAGACACAGCAAATCATGTGGTGGTTAGGCATTCTGACCCAAGGTAAACACTAACTGTTGTTGTTATAAGGCAGTAACGGTACACAGGGCTACAATCTAGGGTGATAAATATGGAGTCGACAGACAACTGACAGGTGTAGGTTGTATATTGTTAAACATAGAATCACTTGACCCCAAAATGATGCATTTATTAGGTATGCGGAGTCAAATAGTTATGTTGTTTTGGCACACTGGCGAGGTGAAGGTTGTCGTAATGTATTATTAAATCGTGACGTTAAGCGAAGGTAGAAAATGAACAAGGTGTAACAAAATCGCACAAGACTTACATGTTATATATGAAACGAGGGCTAACTGGACATATAAGGTCAAACGGCAAACGCCGGGGGTATGTGTAAGTATTGGAGACAGAAATAATTTCTCCAGGGTTAGGGAAAAGTCTGAAATGGTAAATGTGAAATATATATCCCCCCTTCAACTAGCGTACTTCTGCAAAGTCATCGTGAAGAACGGACGTGAATGGAGGTATGCTACACGCTTGATCGATAATATAGTTTGATAACAGCGCATTTTTAAAAGGGACGTTGATGAATCAAAGGTTATACGCAGAGGTGATGTCACATCTCTTTACGCAATACAGCGTACATCGTTGGATTTAAAGTACGGGGCATTGTGTCAGTGTGAAACCTTCGTAACAAGTCACTTAGTGGGTTATTCAAATGTAGGCAGGGTCGTCAGAAAGACAGTTTTTCAATATGGATTATACAGTGTTGTGTTATATATGTTAATGTCATATCGCAATGTTACAGCCGTTGGAATATGAATGTGTGTGTGTGTGTCATTCACGTGGATTCTGAAACGGTTTTATAATTTCGTTTCATGTTCTTTTAGTGGAGAAGAAGAAGTCGAAAAAAAAATGGATAAAGCAATCAATAGAAAATTAACGGACATACGCAAAACGTGAGTATACGTTAAATTACTATTATTATTATTTTGTTTGAATGTTTGAATCCAAGGCCTTTGCAGATTAGATATAAGGAACATATAATTGATGCATATCTGATAGATTAGAAATTGTTTACTTCTATTCTATTGATGTAAGCAGTCGCAGCTAATTCCTAGGTACTCTACAAAGGCCTTCGGTTTTACTTATACAGAATGCAGATTCACCTATCACAAGGGAAATGTCTACGAATTACTGGAGAGTTGCAAGGCGCTGATCGAATCTGGGGTGGAAGGTCACATTTTTTATCGTCAGAATTTGTTCACACTTTTCTAATTTTCTGCACTAGTGTCAGCTAAATACAAGGGCAATCCTATCTAAACCAACACAACAGTCATTATATCACTCTGCACGAATGCTCGTAAGAAGAAGTGTCATTGAATAGTCATACACAAGGGCCTTTCATTCACTACATATACACACCGCCAGAGAGAGAGAGAGAGAGAGAGAGAGAGAGAGAGTGAGAGCAGTGTTTATCATAAACCACCATCAATTTTCTCCTCTTCTGTTTTCTTTAACAGAACTGGTGACAAGGATAAGGAAGGGTGAGTGAACTATTTAATTAATCGAAGGGGTGTTGTGCAGGCGCCTCTCTTCACATTTTAGAAATCAGTTGAAGGCACATTAACAAACAACACCTTTTGTGTATACAAATCCATTGAACGTACATGTTCACATATATATATCGTAAAGGCAATCATACAGTAGGTGTAGGATATTTCACGTGAACGGAAAACAAACAAAAGAAAAGAAATGCCCTGAACACAACATTTTTTTTATTTCAATCAATAGGAGAACAGCAGAGAAGGCCACGCAAACGTAAGTAACTTGTTTATCCATATGACAAGGTTAGGCAAATTAGCTATTCATACAAAATTACACCAGTTTGATACATCTCCGTTGTAAAAATAAAGAACAAAGTACATTTTATACGCTCGAATAACGCCACATTAATCCTATATTTAAATATGACACAACATGCATATGTATATATATATATGTACTAAACCCCTACAGTATCAGCTATTTATGTATTTGGAATACAGTATACTAAAAGAATCGAAGGCATGGAAAACTCAGACCTTTTCATTTTTGATAACTAACTTCACTGCTTTCTGCAGCATATCAAAGGATCGTTATATATTTTTTTTTTTTATTTATTTTTTTTTTTTTTATAGAATAAAGGAAGAAGCGGCTGGTGCCGGTAAAAGAAAGTAAGTGGTTTATCGAATTCTCTCATAAAAAGAAACTGTATGCAAGTCTTATTTTACACATATATGTATATATTAGAACAATCACACGTGTTGTTAACCTAAATCAATTTTTTTTTTTTTTTTTTGTCAGGAGGACCGCTGCGAAAATGTTAGTAACCGCTACTCTTAGTAAACCAAGACAAAAACAAAAGCGTGATAACAATTAATGCATACCATTGAATAATAAAAAATGTTGTAATCAATTCGTAAATATTTATATATATATATATATATATATATGGTATTTGTTTCCTATAGGGAAGAGGGTGAGGGGAAAGAGAGAGAGGTGTACGTATTTGTTTTTCTTATTCTCAAAAAACGACAATCGGTTATTGTAAATCTAAAATAAGTTTAACACATAGATTATAATGTAACGTTTCGACTGTTCAATAACCCAGTCCAATAGCACACAGGTAATAAAAGTTTAAAGATATATGAAAGCATACTGTATTCACTCAGCTAACGAATCGAATACTTAGAAATAGTATCAGAACATAAAGACCCAATTTAAATGTATTTACAGCAGAGTAATGAGGGGAGAAAAAATAGTGATACGGTAAGCATTTATATATATATATAGATTAAATGATCACAGTAAAACTATATATATAGTATTTGATTAATAACTAAGAAGGAAACGGTTATATAGAGTTTCATTACTTATCCAAAAGAGTCGTTTAATATTAATAATGAGTTATACAATAGTACAATTACGCAACTTTTATAAGATAGCATTCATTTCTCTCTCTCGTGTTAGCTACTAGAATTATGCGAAAAAGTTCCATTGAGCTGTGCTCTATAAATACCAATCGCAAAACACTGTTTTCTTTCTTTCTTTTCAGAGTGGTGCGTCCAGTAAATTTATAAAAATAAAAAAAGAAAATAAAAAACATGCTAAGGCTTTATGTATATTTCTTGTCTAGCGGACAATAATGTTGTTCTCAACCCACTCTGTTATCATTCTCTCACGAAGGGAAAAAACCTTCGAAGCAAGACGATCCCAATCAGTAGACATTGAGCCAATGTTATAGTCAAAATACCTGTAATCCTTCAGGTCAATCCACTGATCCTCGCTGAAAGTTAACTCTGTCACGCCATAATCCTTGGATAATCCGAGGAATAAATCGCCGTAAAGCTGAAACTGCAGGTCAAAGTACATTCTCGGTTCATCAATATCTTTGATCCAACGAACCTCCCAGTTTCTTCCTCTAGAGAGAGTTCTGTTATAAACAGGTAGATAATCGTTGGTTGTGTCGACAATGATTACAGAACAGAAGAAATCTTTCTGAAATAGATATGGGGCACACGACATGAAATTCTTAAACCTATCCCACTCTGTTAGAATGTCTCTCATCTTTCCGTCATATGCAGCTTTATTTAGGTTTACCTGTTCTACCACAGGCATATCATCTCCAGATGCACTTAACACAAACCTCCAATCGTCACTGACTGCTATCAGATCGAAAACGAACTGATAAATAATGCTAGACCAAGACAGCCTCTCCACGGGTACGAATCCGCTTGATGAAACCGGACAGTTTGCTGACCACATCTCCAATTGTTTGTTGTACATTGTCAGATAAGTCAAATTAGCGTATATGTTCTTCTGCTTATCGTCGAAGTATTGACTGAATAGTTGTCGGTGTTCGCCAAAATCTGTCCCAAATAAAACCTTATCAGAATCGGAAAGGAGACGCTCGGTTAAATAATTGGAGCAGCCCTCCTTCTCCCAAATCATTTGTCGCAAACTGTCAAGCAGATGACTTTTTCCGCAAGCTGACATCCCATCTATGAAGAGGTAATCCGGTCTACGTATGTAGTTCCAGCATCTGGGTAATCTGTCTTCCTTCACAATAGGATGGGAAAGTGTCATCCATTTCGAAATGTTGGTATTAACCGAAGGCGACGGTCGGTATAGGGTAATTCTCTTTACCGGATAAGTAACGTATGCCATTTTCCTCTAATATGTGTCAGCTTTAAAGTGTATGTAGGCAATTCGGACAGCGCAAAGATATAAAGGATTTTCAAATATCTCGTTTTTATATCATCTTGTGGTCTTGTCACAAAAGCTATTTTTACCATAAGTTTCTGTCTTAGGTAGACTAGTTCATTTTGTAATCACCTTGTAAGGGTTTGGGATATAGACTTTCACAATACATATAGAAATCCCTCATACCAATTGATTATTTATATCGTTTGGTTTCTTAGCACATAGTACATATTGGTACAACGTCCATATCCTTTTACGGTTTTGTTCAGACAGAACATCGCAATGTATATCTAACTACGCACGAGAAGTCTAGAGAGGGCAAATGACAATGCGTCTTCAATTGCGCATGCGTGAGGTAAGTATAAAACAACAGGTCACAACAGAAGAGATGCATTTCGTACGCCAACCTATATAAAAAAAAAATGTCTGTGATAGAAGGTTTTACCGATCTTATGGAGCTGAACAGATGGGCAGCACAAAACAACATGAGTGAACACCCAGACGTGAGATTACAGCGCATTCATATACTATCTGAAGCTGTTGTAAACAATCAAGAGACCGGAATGATAGGGGTGGATGAAGCGAGACAACATAACTCGACAGACAAAAACGTTCAACAGCTCTCTGTACTCGCTGATGCAATTGCCCATCAAAACAACGGTGCCTCCAAACGACAAGCCTCTGAAACGCAACATTCACCTAGTAAACGCAAAAAACAGTCGGTGTTAGGTGAGTAGTTTTCTTTATAATAGGTATACGGAAGAGCAGTTTCTACTTGAAATGTATGATCATTTTTTTTTTCTGCTGGACACCATACTATTTTTATGTATATTATGATTGTCTTTTTTAAGTTGATGCTAATACTGTTATATACATAAATATATATCTGTAAGGAATAGGTCTTTGGATTAAGGAGGCAGATATTCTTGAATGGATGATGGTTGAATAACGAATGGCGGACAAAACACTTTTATTATTTTTTTTTTTTTTTTTTCTCAAGCCGCAAGTATAGGTTGGTGTAATTCGTGTGGTGAGAAGGGGTGTAGACTAGAAGGAGAATGTGCTGTGGTTGGGGGCGAGCGGTCAACTTCTCGTGATCAGTCGATATCGTTCCAATATCGACCAAATTTCACCAATGGTAGAACGACGAATCGACATCATGGCCTGACATCTGATAAAACGGGTTAGCATTGCAGTGTCCCTATTTGAATATGCCATTTTATAGAGCATGAAACTCTTTGATACGAGGGTTTATTTGGATATATAATGTTAGAATCGTTACATTAGTGACTGTTTTTTTTTTCTTTTTTTTTTCTTTTTTTTAAATCAGTACTTAATAGTTGTGTTAGTTTATAAATATTGCTTCCAACTTTTCTTTTTATGTGTTCTAATTCAACAATATCCAAGAAACATCCTCTGTCACTTTCCTATAGAGTGTACGATGATTTGTATGCGATATGGGCCTTATGCAGACTTGTGTTTCTAAAACTCACTTCAGTACTCGTTTCTTTTATGTGTTGTAATTCAACAATATCCAAGAATTATCCTCTGTCACTTTTCCTATAGAGAGTACGATCATTTGTATGCGACATGGACGCAAATCTGAGATGACATATATGTATTAAACCGACGTTTTCCTCTTTCCTACATCAACGCAATCAGATGGATGTGACGGTTGTCATGAGAAGACACATACATCATACGGTGGAGCCATTGGTGATACCTCTACTATGGTTGACAGCGAGCCTATAGCGTCCACGTCGACGTGCGATGACCCTGAATTCGCCATTGGAATAACAACGGATCGACGCCATTCTTTATCGTCTGATAAGACAGGTTAGTGTTGTATTTCTCCTTATTTATTTCTATCTCATTTTACAGATCAAGGGAGTCTGTAATATAATAGCGTGAGCGATGTATGTCCATTTATATATGTATCATACCTTTACCAACTCCCACGAATGACCCTGTACAATTTTTTTTTGTTTTTGCATAGAGAGAACGAGCCTTTGTATGCCTTATCGACAAAGTCTGACAGCAAATATGGGGATATTAAATCTACGTTTTCCCTTTCCTATATTAATACAATCAGGTCGATGTAACTGGTGTGGAGACAATGTGGAGCTATTACCCGCTAAGCCATTTTGCAGCCGCTGTGCAAAGCTTGGATTCGAATGTTCGACCTGTCATCGCCCTTTACCAGCCCATCTCTTCACCAACGACCACAACAAGTGCAACAGTTGTTTCAAAAAACAGTCGGGTCGTGGGCCTTCTTCTCGACATTCGATGGGTGGAACGCTTACTGTTCATGAGATATCCTCGACTCCAAATACCAGTAACGACATCCTTCAGTTCTTCAATGACAAACAACGTGACATTCAAGACATCATTTCACGAGCAGTGACCGAGCACAAGGCGATAAAATGGTATTTAACTTTACAAGTGCGCTTGGTGAAGACTAATGATGTAGGGGAACAGATATTTTCAGAACCTGTGTTTAGGAGCCGTGTGTTCATATCAGCAGACATCGATGAAATAGACAGAGGTTTGGCAGAGGCGATGTTCAAAATTTTTTCAAGTTTTCAAGAATTTCAAGGTAATCAAAGTGGCTGGATCCTCGAAAAAGTTCAAAAGGCCGAATTAAATACCGCCAGATACGCACCTTTTCAAGGCAGCATGTACATTCCTACGCCATCTAAATTGATCAAGAAGAAAGCCATCATAAATATAACAAATGATGACAATTTATGTTTTGCGTATTAATAATATAATAATAATAATAATTTATTCACCAATATACATTCTAGTATTACTACATCAATGGCGGTCAAGCATAAGGCATACAAAGAAAAGTGGACTTTCACGCCTAAATACAACTCTTGGCGGGAATAAAACCCCAAGGGGCTTGATCTATCCCAAAATAAATATATATATAAACTGTTTCAGATGGTGAAAAAATAAATACATTATCTGTAGTGTAGCTTTTATATTAAAATTGCACTGGCTGTGATAATGGGTCAGTTGTCTATTAGATAGGACTTGAGTTTTGATTTAAATAGTGAAGTGGAATTTATACTTTTGATTGATGAGGGGAGTTTGTTCCACTCGCGAGGTCCAGTAATTTTTAGGGTATAAAACGACAGGTTAGATCGATATATGGGCCTATATAGGTTAAGAGCTTGTCCCCTGGTCCCATATTGATGTATGTCCGATTGTCTTGTAAAATATAATTTTAGAAATACTGGTAGATGAGCAAAGTGATGAATGAATTTGTGAACTAATAGGAGGGATATATATTGATTTAGTTTTGGTAACTGCAATATTTTTAGATTTGTAAAGAGTGGCAGTGTATGCTCATGTTTTCGCGAAAAAGTAATTATCCGGAGTGCACGTTTCTGTAGCAGAGTTAATGGATACAGATGGGTTACATAGGTGTTTCCCCATATCACATTACAGTAGTTAAAATAAGGAAATATCATCGAGTAATATAATATGTATAACGTTTTCTTATTTAGTGACTTTTTAATATGATTTATAATCCCTAGATTCCTGGACACTTTATTGCATATATAATTTATGTGGGTTGTCCAATTAAGTTGGTCATTGACAAAAATTCCTAGAAATTTAAATTGATGTACAAGTTCGATTGCTGTACCTGATATAGATAACTCAGGTATGTTATTTAGTGATCTGTGGGCGTTGGGTCTAACTAGCATATATTTAGTTTTATTTACATTTAAAGATAAACGATTACAAGAAAACCAGTTATGTAGCTTATGTAGTTCGCGGTTCATGACATCGGTAGCCTCAGTGATATCTTTGGAAGAGGAGACTACGCTGGTGTCGTCAGCAAACAGAATAATTTTTATCATATCAGTTACTTTGCTTATGTCATTTATATATAGGAGAAATAAAATTGGTCCAAGAATCGAACCTTGCGGAACACCATAATCTACTGTCATTGATTTTGAAAATGCGCCATTGTACACAACCGTTTGTGACCTTTCAGATAAGTAGCTATTGAACCAACTGTTTGATTTGCCTCGGAAACCATAGTAGTCAAGTTTAGCGAGTAAAATGTTATGATTGACGGTGTCAAATGCTTTAGATAAATCTAAGAAAGTAACAATACTGTAATATTTAGATTCCTTAGCGGAGGTGAGTGTATCATATAGGGAAGACACGGCTAGTGATGTTGAGTGATTTTCCCGAAAGCCAAATTGATCTTTTGTGAGAATTTCATTAGTTTCCATGAAACTGGTTATTTTCTTGACAGCTAGTTTCTCGAGTATTTTACTAAAGCATGGCAGAATAGATATTGGTCTGTAGTTAGAGATAATAGAAGGATCATCTGATTTAAATATTGGAGTAACCTTGGCATTCTTGAATAATTTTGGAACTTCGCCAGTGTCAAAAGAAGAATTGATTATTCGAGAAAGCGGAACAGAAATGTAATTAGATATCAGTTTAATTAATGACATTCTGATTTCGTCTAGGCCAGGGGCCGCTGATTTCAAAATCATTATTGTTTCCTGAACCTCATTGGGACTAACCGGTGTGAACTCAAAATTATTTGAGATAGACATATCTGCATGTAGGTAATCTTTGAAATTTGTGGTCGCATTGGGTATTTGAGAATCGAGTTTGGAAGCAATTGTACTAAAGTAGTCGTTAAAGCTGTCTGCTATTTTATATTTATCCGATATAAGTTTTCCATTTACAGTGAATGAGTCTGTTGTTTTAACACGTTTATTTCTATTCATAAGCTGGTTTAGCACCTTCCATGTTCCCTTGATATCTTGATTGCTTTCATTAAATTTTTGTTCAAAATATCGTTTTTTAGATAATCTGATACTATGGTTAAGTTTGTTTCTATAAGTTCTGTATTGGCCATGAGTTATGTCATTTTGGTTTACAAGGTACAGTCGATATAACTTGTTTTTCTCATGAATCGATTTTAATATACCGTTTGTGATCCATGGTTTTGTGATCCTATTTTTGTAAACTTTGTGTGATACTATCGGAAAAGAGTCCTCAAAAATCGGGTTGAACTCAGACAGAAATCTATCTAGCAGAATATTAGGGTCGTTACTATCGTGAACACTGACGCTCCAATTAACTTCGCTAATCCGTCTAGTAAAAAGTTCTTTTCGATCCGATGTGATTTTTCGATAGGTTATGTTTTGGTCAGTGGATTTCAATATATATTCTGTTTTTAAAATATGAAAAACTGGGAAATGATCAGTGATGTCGGTTAAAAATATACCTGATAATAGGTTATTTTCGTGAAAATTGGTGAAGATATTATCAATAAGTGTTGATGAGTGAGTTCGGACTCGCGTCGGTTTGGTGATTTGGGGGAAAAAATAGTGAGACTTTAGGATTTCTAGAAAATCTTTTGAAGGCGAATGACGATCTGTTTTAAACAGATCAACGTTAAAATCGCCCATAAACACACAGTTGTTATTTTCAACGTCTGGCACATTCAGGACGCGTTGTAAATATTGATTGAAAACATTAACATTTTTATCTGGCGGTCGATACAAAATGCCTACTATATATTTCTTCTCTTCTAAAATTAATTCTAAAAACAATGATTCGTATTCACCATCTTTGTCTAGCTGAGAGAGATCTTCTCGTACTTTGCAGGACTTAAGATTCTCGTCAACATAGAAGATCAACCCCCCACCCCTTCTGTTTTTCCTTGAAGATGCGAATGGGACATATCCTGGTATGTCAAATAATTTTTCAGTCGTAGGATTCAACCAACTTTCAGAAAACCCCAGAACAGAAAATCGATGCTGCAGGTTATGAACGAAGCCTGTAATTTCCGAGAAGTGTTTTTTAAGACTTCGAACGTTCATGTGTAAGAAGGAAACTGTACTATGATTACCATCGGTACAAAGGTTATTGGTTTCTTCTATGAAACTGGTGTCCGTATAATACTTGGACTGGTGGGTATTTATATTGTTCCAATGAGCAATTTCTAAATCGTTGTCATCTATGAGGGCTTTAGAGTGGTCAATGTCATTCAATTCGATCGGATTGAAAGAGAGATTTTCAATAAACTCCAAATTTATTGTAGGCTGTGAAGGACAGGAATGGCTACTATCTTCTGGTATCTCACTATCAAAAAATGGCAATTCAGACACAAGACCCGCGAGTGGGACATCCGTCAAAGTATTATCAATATTATCCATTGTAGGATGTTATATAATGAACGATTTAGTGACCCATTATCACAGTGCAGGCTGAAAAACAAAGTGAAAAATACATGACAATAGAATATATACAATAGGTGAAAATTGAACAAAGCAAAACGAAAAAATGGAAATGCACTCATGGCTATTTCCACAAGTTTTCGTTTATGCAACTTCTGCTCTGTCAGATATTTATGGAAGATTTGCGTTAATAGGATGGCATTATTATTGGATTGCCTCGTTAAATCGATACAGGGCAGTTACATTAGTTCATATCGTTCATGTATATGCTAATTGAATTATCGTTGTGCATTGGTTTTATAATACAACACTGGATACTTATACACATTGGAGAGGATAAATTCACGTGAAATACATCCATTCATATCTGATATATTATTTGCTGATATATTACGAATTAGTGCATGGTTATATATGTATATGTAGTGTATAGAAAACAAAAAATATGTATATAATTATATACTATCAATATTTTGCAACTATTACGGTTAGTCTGGAGATTTCTATGACAAACCAATCTCTACATTCTAACTTAGCGTAATATGGTGTACATGTATAGCACGCACGGTGTATACATTTAAAGCAAAGGGCATACGATATATAATAGCGTCAAGTATAAACCGAAAATACTGGCTGGTTCACTGATGAATTGCAGCGAAATGGATCAGGTGCTGGTGTGGAACGTTCTATTGACAAACATATGCCATGTCATATAGTGAGTATGGAAACTTGAACATTACTTGTTAGTTAGATTTCACGAGGTCTTACACCAGCGCCTGCACAGGGCTTGAACACACGAATACCTTTAGTTATCGTGCGAAACATGTGACGTGCACTAATTACAATCTATTGTCAGAGAAACAGCCTAGTAAGTTGCATTTCCTGGCAAGACATTAGTATACCCATTAGTTTGCCAGTCGAAGCCGTCTTACATGACGAACAGTCTACCAAGGCTATGTTGTGGTAATGTTATTCAGATTGGTAATACATGTATCTATGGAACGGGAATCAACACTTGACAGGTACAATGAAATATATCTAAAGAACGAGTGATGTTATACAAAATACGTATAGCTGGGGGCTTTAAGATTTTATCGTCATTTCAAACTATTATAATTTAGTTATAACATAACTTTGAAGCAATTTATGTTACTATAATACTGATAGATTAGCAATTCAGTTAATTGTTATAAGAGAACAATGCCAGGCCTAGTAATGTTATATTTCCAATTCATACCATTCAAAATCAGGTTTCGCAGAGACCATTACAGACGAGCTTAGATCACACGGATGGACTTCTACTTTGTCTGGCTGTATATATATAATATATAATAGTGATTCATGTGACACCATCGTTTGGTTGATTGAATAAAATACACTAATAACCAATAATGATATTTACCATTGTAATGTAGAGTAGTTTGGGTCGCGTAAATCGACTACTATTTTGTCTAGATGCATATATATATAATATATGATAGTGCTCAAAGTAACACTATCAGTTGGTTGGTTAAATAAAACCAAGTGTTACGCAATATCATCATAAATTTAC
>JAVTVY010030972.1:0-13002 GCA_036873755.1 Hanleya hanleyi | reverse complement strand
GAAGTCCTTCTGGAAATTCAATTGCTCTTTATTGAAAGATATAGATTTTCTAAATATGACTAAAGAAGTTATTAATGACACCATTGAAGAATATGTTTTAAAGACCACAGATGGAAAAAAGTCAGTTGATATGGACAGTTCACAAATTGCGTTCGAGATAGATGACGAATTATTCCTAGAAACAATGCTAATGAAAATAAGAGGGGAGGCAATTCAATTTTCAGCGAGAAAGAAAAGAGAACGTGATAAAGAGGAAATCGGTTTTGAAAAGAACATAGATATAATGGAAGCAGAATTAGGCCAAACTTTTAGTACGACAAGTAAAGAGAACCTTAACAAATTAAGCGACTATAATTCCAAATTAGAAAACAATCGAAATGAAAAAATACAAGGAATAATTGCCAGAACTAAAGCGGAGTGATCTGACTTAGGGGAAAAAGCAACCAAATACTTCTTCGGCCTTGAAAAAAGAACCTACACTAATAAAACAAACTTTGTGGATATCTGGAAAATGAATTATTTGGCAAAGTTAGAAGAATTGAAAAGAGAATTAAGTAAATGGAAAATGAGGAACTTAACACTACTTGGAAAAGTCACAATCATAAAATCATCTGCCTTATCCAAACTAACTCATCTATTTTTACCCACTAGACGACTTCATCCAAGAACTCAATACAGTTCTCTTTAAATTTATTTGAAACGGTGGGAGCGATAGAATACAACGAAAAATAATTACGCAGAATTATAACGACGGGGGCTCCGCATGGTCAACGTTACCAATTTTATTAATAGTTTAAAAGTCTCCTGGATAAGAAGAATTTTGCTACATACCAGAAAATGGAAAGATCTTGTAAATATTGACTCGAATACCCTGCAAAATATATGGAATTTGAGGAATGACTACCTTAAAAAAGTACTTAAAGATATCTCAAATCCTTTCTGGCGAGATGCATTCCGTGCTTGGTATCATTTGAGACGAAAATTAAGTCCACGAGAAGTAAATGCTATAGTAAATGAACCACTTTGGTTCAATAGTAACTGCGAACAACCTTCGTTTTTTATCCAACATTGGTACAACAATAATATTAGGTACATTCGTGACATTCTCGGACCCGATGGTACTTTTTTATCATTCCATGATATAAAAAGCAGATACAATATCAGAGGAACCTATTTAGACTATATCCGTGTGGTTTCAAATATTAATAGAAAATGGAAAACTGAGATAAGTCAAAAATATGAAGATGTTATGTTATATACTCCAGTTATTGATTTGGAAAAAAAACTTTTGAGAAAACAAACAAAAGGCTGTAGAATTTTCTACGATGTACTTAATAAGGAAGATGGGCTAGTGGTAAAATCGGCGAATAAATGGGAAGAAATTCTAAATGGGAAAATTGACTGGACGAATACTTATAAAAGTACATTCTCCATCACTGGATACACAAAATTAAGAAATTTGCAGTATAAGATCCTACACAGGAGTTTATGTACAAAGTCGTACTTACATACTATTGGGAAGCGAACAGACAACTTATGTTCCTATTGCAAGATCAAAAAAGAAACGATTGAACATTTATTGTTTGGATGTATTAAAGTTTGGCAGTTTTGGGATGAAGTGAAGCAGTGGTTTTTAAGTATCAATGTAAAGGTAAATATTACTCCAGAAAGAATTGTGTGTGGTTGGGATGGTGGGCAAAAATGTCTGAATACTCTTATGTTAATAACGAAACAGTACATTTACAGTAATAAATTCAAAAATTCCGAGTTAAATTTGAAAGCAATTCAGAATAAAATTCGCAGTAATTATCAAGTCGAAAAATATAGTTCTCTCATCAGTAACACATCTGACAAGTTTCAAACAAAATGGATGATGCTTGGGAATAATTTTGATACACAAACAACTCTGTAAATGCAAATATCCTTATGGAACTTACCGTTGTCCAATAGTGATTAAGGACGTATTTTGTAAATATGTACCCATGTTTGTATATAATGTCTGTCTAATGTGTGTTTGTACGTATATATTATCGTAACTGTGTTTTTGTTCTGTGATGTACAGCATGTATTTGTGTATAGAATAAAAAAATGTAACAAAAAAAATACAAAATGAAAAAAAAAGTTGATAAATTTTCTGAAAATTAAATGTGACGAAACAAAACTTGTTTGGATGGGATAGTGTTAGCTTTCAGATACCGTTTACAAAACTAAGTGGCGCTTCCACTGGTCTCAGGAAACAGTTAAAATATTAGGATGTTGATTCACTTCAAACTGACCGATACAGAATAGAAACTAGAAATTGAATTAGGAAGAATATCTATTTTCCACATTTACTGGTTTCGAAATTAAACCAGTTATTTTAGTCCTTGGCAGCCCTCCGGCTGCAGCAACTCCTGAATAGCAGAATATTTTTTTGAATCCGTCTTGTCCATGGCACTCTCATCCCGGCATTTTGGCGCTCTCTCACAAAGAACTAAATTAGCGAACTAGGGTTCCTGAAAATATTGGCGTGCTTGTCGTCCAGTTGACTTTTCGTGAACATTGCTACAATTTGGCTTGGAATGTTTATCGGAAAACGTCGGTCTGATGCATCCAGTGTCCGGCGGTCATTCGTATCTAGATATCACTGTCTGGAGATCTGGCTTCAGTTGATCGTAAGGCATTGAGGTCTGGATTTCCAAGGTAATTGACCTTCAGTGGACAAATGTTCAACCACGGAGGTCAGTATCCACTACAGCATATTGACTACAATGATTTATAGACAGGTGAGTAATTCGTTCCATATTCAGTTTGCGTTAGTCAGTTGATCCACTAAATTGATAGACAAATAAGCCACATATATGGTGGACCGTTCAGTGATCAGTGGTGATGTTCATCTAATTGTTTTGGCCTAACAATCAGTTTTAGTATATCAAGATGATTTAACCTTCACAGTACACTCGAGTTACAAGTAATTCATATCAAATTCATTTTGGGACATAACTAATTGTACCAATGATTTATAGAAAAGTGAGAGATTCATTCCATATTCAGTTTGCGTTAGTCGGTTAATCCAATGATTTATAGACAAATATGTCACATATTTGGTGGACCGTTCAGTGATCAGTGGCGATGTTCACCTGGCTGTTTTTACAGTTGGCCTAACAGTCAGTTTCAGTTCATCAAGCTGCTGTTCATTATTTGAGATATCAGGATAAAAAGGCTTTACTCGCAGGTTCCCAGTAATCCAGTTTCCGTCATGTTTGCAAAGTTGAACTTAGGCTGGTCAATATTAGACAGCCTCTTTCTTTTTAGAGAGGAATGCTTTTTCCAACTTTCTTCAGCATTCCCCCGGAATTCCAGTATTACCTCGGTCTTTTGGACACGGACACGCGTCTTGCATATAGTTGCTTGGCGCAATTCGAATGCCTTGCTCTTTAGCTTTCCCCGGGAGACCGTCATCGCAGGTGGGAGATCGGTACGTATGGATATGTTGGTACCCTTCAAGTTAAATGAAGATCCCAGAACCAGGTCGTTATTCTGCATGGTCAACACTGTGATTATAATTGGGGTAGGTGAAGGGAGCCATTTGCTCGCGGGGCAGGTGGAAAAAGAGGTGGCACACGTTGACATGCGACGAAATTCAGGCCTTTGACTGTGTCAGCAGTACTTTTTTTTAGATTGCTGGTAAGTATATCCCAAATTACGTTTTCGGTATTTTCACCCACACTTTCGGAAACACCACAGAACAGCAGATTTCTTTTCCTATCGTGGATTTCCAGGAGTCTGAGCTTCTCCCGTAAATTCAATTTTCACTTCCATTTAGTAGCTTTCGGAATTATTCCATTTTGTTTATTTCGGCCATCTCGGCACCTTGATATTCCAGGGCAACGGTTTGGTCCCAACTACTGTTCCAATACCGTCCAGCTTTTTTTGAACCCCTTGAATATCTCGTTTTATACCGTCCATCATTCTGACTTCCATAGCCTTCAACATCTCCTCCATAATATTACGGGGGAGGCCAGGGGTACCTGTTGGGCATGTTGGACTGGAACCTGCATTGTCCTGCTCGGTTGCCATGTCTGTTTCGGTAAGTCCGAGCACTGTGACAATGTCGCTGGTCTCCGTGATTTGGCCTTTAACTCTGTTCCTCGTATTATAGGCCTCAGTTCATTAAATAGGAACAGCGCAACGGCATTATTTCAAATTGTCTTTAGAACAAAAACCGTGTCCATTAACCGTCATCTGTGTCAAAGCAAATGTGTTGAGAGGTTGTATTTATCAATAGCCGTGCATTACTGCAGAATGAAGAAGTTTATCACCGTACAATTTGTGTGAAACTTTCTTATTGACTGATTGTGCTCGCGATACACAGGGTGGATTTACACCGTGTTGTTCAAAGAACAAAAAATCTTTCCTCTGGGCATTCAGTAGGAATAACCAGTTTAAACTTCAACGTCTTCGAACAGCGCTGCGTGACCCACGGCTGTTGAGGTCACTTGATTTTGAAATTACAAGCGTCTAGTCCGTCATTCAATATTCAGGCGTCGTCCATTAAACAATTTCCGCGTCCATAATCCAAAGACCTAATTCATATAATAGATTTAGCACCAAATTAAAAGAATAAATCCTATTATACATAAAACTAGTCTAGTTTCCTGCAAGAGAGAAGCGGTAACAGTTTTCAGTGATGCCGGCAAGACATCATAATGTTCCAAAAATATCAAATCCGTATCGCTTTCGTTGAAAAGTCGTTATCTAGATTATGATGTATCTCAGTCACGCTTTGATTGTGACTGCACATATGAATGCTATGCCGATCTTGAAACACATAGGTTCATACGACCAGTCCCGGGTTAAGCGGAATTAGACACAAGTTATGTAAGGTATTTTCTTTCGCATCAAGTTCTTCTGTAAGACATTTTGAGTTTTTCGATATCAATATGCATCCAATGCCGCAGTTCTTAGAAATAGTGGCGCAATACCTTTTCCTAAATGCTTTTACCTCCTGAAGGGCCTTTGTCAACAGGGTTGAAAGAGGCTTGGTGGTGCAGCTTCTAGAACCAGTTATGAATCTAGCTTTCTATGGTGATTTATGCATTTTGGGAGTCCAGTACACTTTCGGTATATCGTTATGAGTGGTTGGGAGACAAATTACAAGCGTCTAGTCCGTCATTCATAATTCAGCCGTCGTCCATTAGAGAATATCCGCGTACATAATCCAAAGACCTATTCCATATTCTATATAACAGTATTAGCACCAAATTCAAAAAGACAATCATAGTATACATAAACATAGGCTTGTTTCCTGCAAGAGAGAAGCGGTCAACAGTTTTCAATGATGCCGGCAAAACATCATGATGTTCCAAAAATATCAAATCCGTATTGCTGATCAGTATTCTTAATCCATAATATTCGTTGTTAATTCGTCATCTAAAGAATGATGTATCTCAGTCACGCTTTGATTGTGCCTGTTCATATGAGTACCATGAGGATCTTGAAGTACATGGGCTCACACGGCCCCTAGCCCCGGCTTAAGCGGAATTAGACACAAGTTACGAAACGTAACGCCATAGATCTTGCACGCTACGCTCGTATTTTGCTATCAGCATGCCAAATTTGAGAAACTTTGAGTGGAGGCGCTTGGTGGTGTAGCCCTGTTTTGTAAGTTTCTGCAACAATGTTTTGTGACGTTGATTAAAATCGTCACATTTAACACAGGATCTAGCAAATGCTACTAGGCGTGATATGTATACACCATATGCAGGTCCCACTGGAATATTACTGTCCACAAAGGGATAGTTCACGATGTCGAAATTGTAATGATCTCTTTTGTCATACAGTCGACGAGAGAGAAGGCCCGCTTCATTTTTTATAGAGATATAGGTATAAATACGATGTGCCTGTAGGGTTATCTGTAGTGCACCTCTTACACATGCACCTCTTTCCTTGAGAAACGTTTTGTGGTTGTTAAATAAATATTCCAGAGTAAATGCTGTTTGGGAGTAAGTAGACGTATTCGGCGATGGTGTGCTTATACTCGACTCCTTAACCAGCACCAGGCAATAGTAATATTTGCATATGAATATTATATTATTTGGCGCTTTCTCTGATGGGACTATGACGAATTTACTCTGCAGATTCGCCAGAACTTTTAGCGAACTGAGGTTTCTCAGTACTTGTTTTGCTTGGGGAAGGGTACTACTGTCAATATGGCGGATTGTTTCAACGACCTTGTTCTTGGTGAGGTCCAGTCAATCAGTAAGTATTGCAGGTTCAACTTTTTCTCGCTTCGGCCACTCATTAACAAACGCTTCCAGTGCAGTCAGGACTATCTTCTGATCGGCCTTCAAGTTTATTTTTCTCGGCTCTTAATATTTAGGTCCCTTCGTCAGGGATGTTCTGCTGGTGAACTGTTAGTCCACGAGGCCCGCCCTCGGTACATGTCACTCGACAAATATATGTAGGTTTATTGTGTTGGTGGGAAATTTCAACCGTACGACGTCAGCCATTATAGGTCAGTTTCTCTGTGTATTCTTGCATTTACCAGGTTAACCATTGTTGAGGCGTTTACTACATCAGACGTACGCGATGCTCATCCATTAACATCAGATGAGTTTCAGCTGAACTGTCATCATAGCTCTCGAGCTAGCGTATCTAATTTCGTTTAAGCCGGTGCCAGGGACCGTGCGGATACTTCATAGTCTCGACATGAAGAGCTGCAATAAAAGCGCGGCTGAGATACTAAGGCTTCGTCCGAGAATCCACCGTCTGAATTTTAGGTGCCGTGGGATGCTTTTTCTTTAATGGACGACGGCTGAATTATGAACGACGGACTAGACGCTTGTATTCCTATGTAGTCATATGATTGCTGTTTAGTCGCCAGACGTCTTTACGTTTTCCCACCTCTTGTATATCGCTCGAATTTAGATCTTCGTCACTCACTCTATCAAGGCTACCCGTCACAGCATGGTGTATAGATAAAGTTCGATGATTCACAATCACAACTATAGCCTTCAGACGCGTAAGTTCCAGTCACCCTCCTTGGCAGCATTAGAGTAATTAAATATTTTGGTGGCTATAGATTTAGTACACTTAAATGAAATGCAAGGAGGTTCTGTGATCTTAAAATAGTTTAACACAGTGTTGCGTACCTCTGGAGCATTCGGGATTCGTGGTAAATTGAGCTCGATACTTCATGTACGAACTATTGACTGGGTCTTTGTGTCGTTGAAAAGGCACAGGTCTAGACACATTGTTGTCCCCAGACTTGGCTATTGTATCCCAGACTTGGCTATTGTATACATTGTCTCGTGATCCTTACATAAGGCATGAACCTAAATTGAATGTCCAGTCCTTTATCCAAGTAGTTGAGTTTTAAGAAAACTGTGGACATTGAATATAGCATACGACGCAGAGTTAGGTACTTTTTGTTCAATTTAGAAATGTTTCAGTAAACAGGGGAAAGGTTATACACTGCCGCGGACAGGATGAGGCTTTGTTGCAGAAACTTATAAAACAGGGCTATCCCACCAAGCGCCTCCACTCAAAGTTTCTCAAATTTGGCGATACATATCGCATGCTGATAGCAAAATACGAACGTAGCGTGCAAGATCTATGGCGTTACGTTTCGTAACTTGTGTCTAATTCCGCTTAACTCGGGGCTAGGGGCCGTATAGACCCATAATACTTCACCAAGATCACTGTGGTACTCATATGAACAGTCACAATCAAAGCGTGACTGAGATACATCTTTTAGATGACGACTCTATAACGAATATTATGGATTAAGGCTTTGATCAGCATTACGGATTTGATATTTTTGGAACATCATGATGTCTTGCCGGCATCATTGAAAACTGTTGACCGCTTCTCTCTTGCAGGAAACAAGCCTATGTTTATGTATACTATGATTGTCTTTTTGAATCTGGTGCTAATACTGTTATGTGGAAAATGGAATAGGTCTTTGGATTATGGACGCGGATATTCTCTAATGGACGACGGCTTGATTATGAATGACGGACTAGACGCTTGTAATTTGCCATCAGAAAATTGGGAGCTATTTTTGTGATTTGGCTGCTGAATACTCGTGGTTGTTTTCTGTTTTTGTTTTTAACTTTACAGTTGTTGACCATCTAAAACACTCGCTATGATATAATATTGGGCATATTTTAAACTTATACCACGCAAATTTAATTAGTCAATGATTCAGATCGCCGACTGTCTCCTAAAAATTCAAAAGTATTACAAATAGTGCTACATTAGCGGAAACGGTTAGTGTGTTAAAGGCCATACTCAGTCCTAGGTGAAGCTGCTGTATTCATCTCTGATTTATCAGTCTAACGGTAGTTAAACATGCTATTAGCCTCCCATCTTTGAGAAAATGATCAACTCTCAACTGCGTTGTTTTCAGCACGGAAGCATGCTAAGGAATCAATTTAAATAATCGCCAACATTTCGGTCGATATACACAGTAAAATCAAGAATATCAATTTCCCTCCGCTTCGACGAACTTCAGTTCCGCCATAGCATGCACGCCAACAACATATGGCATGTCATTTATTTTGAATGGTCGTTTTCTCCCGTTTTCAAATGATCGCTAGATACAAGTTGCGATTAGTATGATAAAATATATTTCATTCTGTACCTGTTGTTAATCTGACGGAATTTCAGAAAACGCAACGACAGTCAGAATTTTTAGGCTGATTACATCTTTAATAATAAGGGGAGGCCCCGCCAACATTGCGCCAGCCGCTAGATAGAGGCACTATTTGATAGTTCTAACCAGAAAATACTCATTTAGTTTTCAATGTTTAGCATGGCTGAATGGACCGTTGTTCATATTCAGCCGTACTGACGAACATGCGATAAGAAACCTGAGTGGTCCCTGATTACCCCATTTGTCTTTTTTCCGTGATTGTAAAGTATTTGCCTTGAACAGATACGTTCATACACTGCTAATGGCGAACAAAACTACCAGGGTTCACTGGCTGTTGATGTACTTGGGATGGGGGTGGGTCAGATTTCGTTTTATAGCTGACAATCACTCTTCTTGAGCTGCAAGATTGAGCTGATATTTAACTATTGAGCTGATTGATTGAGCTGATATCTAACTATTATCTTATATCTTAATGATGAGTGTTCAATTGACCTTTACCAGCCATAGGCGGTTTGTGATTATCGATAGTCTGTCATATTTCTCGCCCAGGGCATCCAAGTTGATTTTCGTTAGAGGATTGTCACACTACATCTCTGAGTCCAGCTCTACTTGTCCCTGTAAACACAATGTGATAGTCTATTTTGATGAAGTTAAATTTCGGTTGCTTTTGCTTGTTTTTGTTTCTTCCAAACATTGACAAACATGACAGAGTAAAAAATATTGTAGGCATATTTATTAGTTAGTAATCGGAGCAAACGTAATGCGGAACGCAACTTTGTAAGAAACCTTTGTGGTCGCTATTCAGAATAATATACTGATGATATGCATCTATAAGTATGCAAACAAATCGACGGAGAGAACTTCTCTCTCAGTATATTTTTCTTCCATGTGCTAAAAACGTGCAGTTATGCTTCGAAATATCATCGGAATACGATAGGTTCATACGGCCAGCCTCGGGTTAAGCGGAATTAGAGACAAGTTACGAAACGTAACGCCATAGATCTTGCACGCTACGTTCGTATTTTGCTATCAACATTCAGTATATATCGCCAAATTTGAGAAACTTTGAGTGAAGGCGCTTGATAATATAGCCCTGCTTTATAAATTTATGCAATAATGTTTTGTGTGGTTGATTAAAATCGTCACATTTAACACAGGATCTAGCAAATGCTACTAGGTGAGATATGTATACGGCATATACATGTCCCTCTCGTATATTACTGTTTAGGTAGAGATTGTTTACGCTGTCGAAATTGTAATCATCTGCTTTGTCGTAAAGTCGATGAGAGAGAAGGCCCGCTTAATTTTTATAGAGACTAGGATTTCCGCTGATTTGGTAGAATCGAATTACGCCATGACTGGTGTAGAAGCTAGTGACTGTTTCAGAGATGAAAGCGCGTTTTGCTGTTTGTCAGTCCATTCCCAGGGCACATCCTTGTGTGTTAGTTCACGAAAGGGGTTCCGTCAGCGTTGCGTAGTTCGGAATGAATCGCGAACTGTAGTTTTTCACGCCTAATAAACTGCGTACCTCTGTTGCATTGCTTGGATTTTTCATGTTGAGAACTGTTTCGACCTTCTTGGGGTCTGGGGTCATACCCGCTGCTGAAAACACGTACCCGTAGAATTCCAGCTGATGCTTGTTGTAGACACATTTGTTTGGATTTAGCGTTACGAGTGCTCATTCACCCCCTTCACCCCCATGGGTTAGTTTATAGAGATAGGGAGATCGCGTGCCCTTTCTGTACTACTCATTACACATCGCGCATGCGCAGTTGACCCATTCTACTGTAGGGTGCAAGCCTGGCCCATGGAATCACAGGTAGCGAAAACCCCAGGTCTCTCGCCCCACCCTATCCCGCGCCACACCTATAGGGATAGGGAGATCGCGTGCTCTTTCTATACTACTCATCGCTCACTACTCATCGCGCTTGCGCAGTCGAGCCATTCTACTGTAAGGCGCAAGCCTGGCCCATGGAATATCAGGTAGCGAAAACCTCAGGTCACTCGCCCCACCCTATCCCGCGCCACACCTATAGGGATAGGAAGATCGCGTGCTCTTTCTATACTACTCATCGCGCACTACTCATCGCGCTTGCGCAGTCGGCTCATTCTACTGTAGGGTGCAAGCCTGGCCCATGGAATCTCAGGTAGCGAAAATCCCAGGTCTCTCGCCCCACCCTATCCCGCGCCACACCTATAGGGATAGGAAGATCGCGTGCTCTTTCTATACTACTCATCGTGCACTACTCATCGCGCTTGCGCAGTCGACCCATTCTACTGTAGGGTGCAAGCCTGGCCCATGGAATCTCAGGTAGCGAAAACCCCAGGTCTCTCGCCCCACCCTATCCCGCGCCACACCTATAGGGATAGGAAGATCGCGTGCCCTTTCTATACTACTACTCATCGCGCATGCGCAGTCGACCCATTCTACTGTAGGGTGCAAGCCTGGCCCATGGAATCTCAGGTAGCGAAAATCCCAGGTCTCTCGCCCCACCCTATCCCGCGCCACACCTATGCGACCCGCTGTGCAGTGAGTAAAGCAGAGTAGGAGGAGGAGGAGGAGGAGTAGGAGGAGTCGGACACGCCGCGGATTATACTAGGGAGATATAGGTCTAAATAAGATGTGCCGTTAGGGCCATCTGTACTTTCCTTCAAATCCAATGAAGGTGAATATATATCCTTCACTGTGTCATTCATGTAGCGATTATCCACATCAAGAAGATCGTCTATATAACGTTTGGTGAATGAGAAGGAACGGACTTTGAAATTATCTGTTTTTGAAAGCGTCTGCATATAGTCGTGTTCATAAGAAAACAGAAAGAGGTCAGTCAAGAGGTCAGATGCACAATTAGTACCCATTGGAATACCTATATGCTGTTGATATATTTTATTGCCAAATTTCACACATATTAGTCTATGGGCTTACGTAATATTTTCCAGATTTGTCATATTTTCGGGTAGATTCTTGGCACTCATGTCTAAACACATCTAGAAAGTTCGCTGATTAAGAAAAGAATGGGTGCCAGTTTTTGCATTAACATTTGGGACCTCCATTTTGAATTTCAAAATGGCCATCATCGAAAATCATTTTTTAAACATAATTGCCAATTATTCATTCAAATGTCATCCAATATTTGTTTCATTTTGGCCAACCATTCATTGGAAACAAAATAAGAACACTATAAATACTCTAAATTAGCAAAAATCCAAGATGGTCACCAGATTTCAGGATTTGTTTACGTAGCCCCATATAGACCCATATAGTCCCATACTAGGGGTATAGGACCAATGTTTGTCCCACTGGGAAACGTACTTCTAGACATTTGCGGTATGGTTGTTTTGATTTGTTTTGTCTCATCAAGACAAACATGATAGGAAGTGTCCCGGCACGAAACGGTGAAATTTTTGAAAAAAGTTTGAGGTCTGTCTATAGCCCCATATAGACCCATATACTGGGGTATAAGCCCAATGTATGTATAAATCCATACTGGGTGGACGTGTTGGAGTCTAGATGAGTCCCTGGTGGTCCAATGGTGTCGTATGAGGTCTTATTTTGAAGCTCTCATGCAGGAGCACTTGACTACACTAATAATTCGTACGTTGTCAATAATCGGCGCATGCGCAGCTTGGCCGTAGTATAGAAAGCAGGCATTTTTGGGGGTGTGTTTGGGTTAGAGATGGGCTATTCACGGTTCGAATGGGTCGTCTAAGGTATCCATGTGAAGCCTATGTAATGGAGCATCTGGTGGCGTGGATGTGGGGTAGAAATATGGTCATTCTGCGCATGCGCAGTCTGGCCGTAGTATAGAAAGCAGGCATTTTGGGGAGGTATGTGGGTGTGTGTTTGGGGTAGAGATGACCGCTATGGGTCCGAATGGGTCGTGGAAGGTGTCAAAGTGAAGCTTGTGTGGGTTAGAGTCAGAATGGTGTGTTTTCAAATGCAAGTCGCGTCAATCTGCGCATGCCCAGTTGGTTGTAGTAAGTAAAGTGCCCATTTTGGGGCAGTGAAGGAAGGTATTTGGTGTAGAGAGGGACCATCCTTGGTCCGAATGCGTCGTGTGAGGTGTCATTTTGTAGCTCTTGGGGTGTAGACCCCAATTTGAGGGATGTTTCCGTCATCTGTGACGTCATTGATGACGTCATCAGTACGAGTAGTAGCCAAAGTGGACATTTTGGGGCAGTGAAAGGAAGGTATTTGGTGTAGAGAGGGACCATCCTTGGTCCGAATGCGTCGTATGAGGTGTCATATTGTAGCAACGCCCGCCAACGCCAAGCTTAACGCTTCAATGCCCTGGTGAAATAGCTCAGAAATTCTGATTTTCTAGATATTCCATGTAATTGTCACTAATTCTTCGAAATGCAGT
>JAVTVY010030971.1:0-12733 GCA_036873755.1 Hanleya hanleyi | reverse complement strand
GTTCAAATATAGTTATCATAAAGACTTACTCTTTCCGGTTTTGATAAATATTTTATTGTGAATGAAAATATTTCTTACGAATACCCACGAACTTACCAAAATTCCAGCAATAAAAAATTCTTTGGAATTACACCGCGCATTTTTACACTAAGAATCAAAACATCGCTATCGCCATTCCATTACTCTATATGCTAAACAAATATGAGAAACATTTAAATGGCATTAGGTAAAGTTTCGGAGATGAGAACATACCAGTATTTAATTAATATTCAGAACGACATCATACTTCGACTTTTACTTTTAGTAAACTGTTACAGTACCGGTACCGTAATAGATATTCTCATACTTCAAACAAACCAATCGAAACGTGTATTGCCGACTGACACTCGGTTCTCTTGTACAATCCGCCGTTAATTCAACATTAATTTCGTGTCATAGGTCCGGGATATTTATTCAAGTCCTGGATGGTGTGTGTACAATCATGCACAGTGAAGACCAAAAAGTCTATGACAGTCCGCTAATCTGTCTAAAACTTCGTGATACAATCCTACACAAATTTGCCATTGGTTCATTTTCAGGGTTCACAACAACAACGTCGACATACCGAACGACTCGAACATGGAATACTCTAATATGTGTATAGTTTTATATTTCCAGAATATTCATTCCATTCCATGTCAGTTAGGTTTCATAATATAGATCATAGCTAATACTGAACAAAAAGGAAGGAATACGTTCAATGTTTTGGCCTACTTTTATGATGTTATTATGGACGCGAATTTACGGACGTCAGCTCAAAAATCTGCATGATCGTGCTGAACTTGTCACTCGATAAATATGCTCGACTTTCTCGAATAAAAATAGACGCCTTTATCAGGGTAGAGGAGATTTTCTGACATCATACACTGCATTTTATGGAAACTGATGAGATATCAAAGTTAATACACAGTAATAAATACGATCACTACGACCACGGCGAAGCGGTCCGCCATTTTGGATTCTCCGTGAAAGTCGGCGCGACATTTAATTCGAACACTCGCGTTTTTCTAGAATTTGCTCAACAAATAATTCGAAAGTAGCCAATTTTTGGAGTGCTGAGTTTCATCACTACATCGCGAATTAATAGGGAAATTACCGTACTCCATAATTACCCTCTGCATTACCGACCAGGGTTCTTTTGTTGAGATTTATTGTCATGCCTGTGATCATTTTAGATAGAGGCTGAGACGGCCGTGTGGTCTGGTCCGTTTGCTGTTTCTGCTGGCGAGTTGGTATCGAACTCTGAGGACGTGGACTCGTGTCTCGCACAGTCTGACCTTATTTTTCAGCTCTGGTAATTGTACCTTACTGAGAGACTGTTATCTTAAAAATAATTGGATATAAATGTTATCTTAAAAATTATTGGATATAAATGTTATCTACTCAGTAGTAATAGGTCAGTTTGGCAGCCGCTATATCTCAAGTCATCATTTTAGACCTGACACAATTCTGACTTTTAATCTTTGACTTTACTGCTGTTTTGCTTGTCATTTCAGTTTGAACTGACTTCCTCCCAGATGATCTCGGCTGGGTCACCTACGCTCAACTCACAAGACGAAGAGAGTGGACGATTGCGTAGTGTTGACTCAGGGAGCAAACGCAGTCATCTCCTACAAGACCTGTTCAACTTCAGGAACCAAGTATGGAGAGTTGGACATAAGACGGCTTGTGAACTGAGAATGGCCCTCTAAGCCCGGACAGTTTACGCTTCACCCGAACTTATAGGTACAGCCAAGTTCCTGCATGTATGGTCCTACCGAGGCGATGCCCTACGTGTCATACAATGCCTCCCAAGTAGGCCTAGCAGCCCTAGGGGCAGGGGTCCTTTTCTTGGTAGAGTTTGCTTCCACACCACGAGCACAGCTACATGGATGTAGACACTCAAGATAAGTACATCTGTATCATATCCACATTTTAACCTTTTTCGTCTTTGACCAGGGTTTCACTTGTTGATTGTTGATGTCTCATGCTTATGCCCATGTTCTGTGTCATCCCAGCGGTTACTTAGCCTGCTTTTGGAACTACTTCAAGACCGAGGTTCCCACCTCCGTATGTTGGTACTGAGGCATTAAAATTAAAGCAGGTTTAAGATTTAGGAATCAAATATTAAACATTTATAAACAATGTTTCTATTTGTTACTAAATCAAACCTGCTTTAATTTAATTGTCCCTCCCTTCCGTCCCCTCGTACCGCGGCCTTGTTCACTACTGGTCTCGGTTTGAGAAAGAGGATTGGAATGAGTCTTGCAGTGCCTTTTATAGTAACCACACTGGGATGAGTGGGAGAGCTCTCCTAGGGGCGGACAACTCTCTCCTAGGGGAGTTAACTTTTAGTTTTACTTCCGTTTTCTACGTTTGATTGTGCAGCTTAATGGAGATTAAGGCATTAAAATTAAAGCAGGTTTGATTTAGTAACAAATAGAAACATTGTTTATAAATGTTTAATATTTATGCTATAAGTACAGTTCAGAGATGTGGATATTAATGGTGAAGACGAAGCCTGTTAATTTTTACCCCTCTGCCAATTTTGGCCAAAGGGTATTGTCTGCGTGGTGCATCCGTCTGTTCATCTTGTTTATTAAAACAATATCTCTTGAGGATTATTGTCAGGCTTTCCAAATTCATATAACAACTACAACTGGTGATGGACCAGAAGCCTATTTATCAAGGTCAAATTCTAGTATATGCAAAGAATCCCATTGTATGCTGTTTTCGCTTCACCCTTATGGAAATAGGGCGCACGCCCCAATTGCACCCCAACTGCATCCTAGCTGTCTGAATTCATGCGCCCCATTTGCGCTTTAAATGCACGCTGTAATTGCGCCGTATTTCCATGAGGGCAGTTACATGTTCCAAAATATTGATATCATAATCTACTATGGTTTCCTGGGACCCTATATTTTCTCATATCACCACTACATCTTTGTTGAAACAAGCGAATCGATCAAGGAAAGTGTCAAACTTTTCTCAGGAACCCCATCCCCCCCACTTTTCCTTCTGAGGAGGAGGAGGCTGTACGACTCGTCCTTTGTTATGGAACGTCGGTACAGGTACTGTCGAAAAGACGATGTGGTTTAGCGAGACTTTGGCCACCCATATTGTTAAATAAAAATCAACAAAAGACACAAAACAACCATTTATGCGTTCTACTGGTGGGTCGATAGTGTGATGGGAGGGACCAAAAAATTGGCATTTCAAATTCAACGGCTGGAGGGTGCAAAGTGCTTCATAGGTTAAAAATTATTCCTCCGGAATACCCCCAAATTCACTCCTATTCACTTTCAACAAAAAGAAAACTTCTGAATGGCTAATAATTGGAACTTCAATAATATTCTCCACACCCACCCCGATTCCCCACCCCCACCCCCTCCTGGAAATAGGACTGAAAAGGCTCCGTTTATCTGTTATACCGCTAATATTTTCTAAGAAAGTATGGTGTCCCCCTGTTTTTATTACATATTTAACAAGCACTATATGTGTTTAGTATTATATAGCTAAATGGGAAAAATTTGACCTTGGGAAGTTTGATTTATTGAGCATCAAAGAAGAAAAAATCCAAATTTCCCTATGTATTCAGTGTTATGGCTTTTAAGTGGTATACATGCTTTTGGCTACCATATTTTTTTAACGAGTATGGTGACCCCCTATTTTTTTTCCATGGATCATCTTCTAACCTGAGGAAAAAATTCTGAAATTTAAAAAAAAATTCAACCTCTAGAAATGAACGTCCTCTACTCCCTTAAGGAAGAAACTGTTGGATTGTCAACCTTTTGTTGTGTGATACTCAGAATGATGGCAAAACAAGTCTTATGATTCTTGAATAGCAGGTCGCTGTGAAGTCTTATATTGATACAAAATTGCAGATTTTGAGACGAAAAGACAAACTACTCTGTAATCATATGAAGATCAACCAGAACCGCCTACTCTGTGATCCACATCTACCCTGTGATCCACACCTATCCTGTGATCCACATCTACCCTGTTATCCACATCTACTATGTGATCCACATATATCTGTGATCCACATCTATTTGATCCACATTACCCAGTCCCTGTGATCCACACCTACGCTGTGATCCACATCTACCCAGTCCCTGTGATCCACACCTACCGTTATCCACATCTACTATGTGATCCACATATACTCTGTGATCCACATCTATGTGATCCACATCTACTGTGATCCACATCTACTGTGATCCACAGCTACTGTGATCCATACCTCTGATCCACATCTACTGTCATCCACATCTACTCTGTGATTCACATCTACTGTGTGATTCACATCTACTCTGATCCACATCTACTCTGTAACCCACATCTACTATGTGATCCACATATACTTCGTGATCCACATCCACTCTGTGATCCACATCTACTCTGATCCACATGTACTCTGTAACCCACATCTATGTGATCCACATCTACTAATGTGGTCCACATCGACTGTGATCCACATCTACTCTGTGATCCACATCTACTCTGTGATCCACATCTACTATGTGATCCACATCTACTTTGTGATCCACATCTACTCTGTGATCCACATCTACTATGTGATCCACATCTACCGTTATCCACATCTGCTGTGTGATCCACATATACTGTGATCCACATCTACATTGTGATCCACATCTACTCTGTGATCCACATCTACTCTGTGATCCACATCTATGTGATCCACATCTACTCTGTGATCCACATCTATGTGATCCACATCTACTCTGTGATCCACACCTACTCTGTGATCCACATCTACTATGTGATCCACATTGTGATCCACATCTACCCTGTTATCCACATCTGCTGTGTGATCCACATATACTGTGATCCACATCTACATTGTGATCCACATATATTATGTGATCCACATCTACTCTGTGATCCACATCTACTCTGTGATCCACATCTACCCTGTTATCCACATCTATTCTGTGATCCACATCTACATTGTGATCCACATCTACCCTGTTATCCACATCTGCTGTGTGATCCACATCTACCCAGTCCCTGTGACTCACACCTACTCTGTGGTCCACATCTACTCTGTGATCCACATCTACTCTGTGATCCACATCTACTCTGTGATCCACATCTACTCTGTGATCCACATCTACATTGTAATCCACATCTACTCTGTGATCCACATCTATGTGATCCACATCTACTCTGATCCACATCTATGTGATCCACATCTACTCTGTGATCCACATCTACATTGTCATCCACATCTACATTGTGATCCACATCTACTGTGATCCACATCTATGTGATCCACATCTACTCTGTGATCCACATCTATGTGATCCACATCTACATTGTGATCCACATATATGTGATCCACATCTACTATGTGATCCACATCTACTGTGATCCACATCTACTCTGATCCACATCTATGTGATCCACATCTACTCTGTGATCCACACCTACCCTGTGATCCATATCTACTATGTGATCCACATCTACCGTTATCCACATCTGCTGTGTGATCCACATATACTGTGATCCACATCTACATTGTGATCCACATCTACTCTGATCCACATCTACTCTGTGATCCACATCTATGTGATCCACATCTACTCTGTGATCCACACCTACTCTGATCCACATCTACTATGTGATCCACATCTACCCTGTTATCCACATCTGGTGTGTGATCCACATATACTGTGATCCACATCTACATTGTGATCCACATATATTATGTGATCCACATCTACTCTGTGATCCACATCTACTATGTGATCCACATCTACATTGTGATCCACATCTCCCCTGTTATCCACATCTGCTGTGTGATCCACATATACTGTGATCCACATCTATGTGATCCACATCTACCCAGTCCCTGTGATTCACACCTACTCTGTGGTCCACATCTACTCTGTGGTCCACATCTACTCTGTGATCCACATCTACTATGTGATCCACATCTACATTGTGATCCACATCTCCCCTGTTATCCACATCTGCTGTGTGATCCACATATACTGTGATCCACATCTATGTGATCCACATCTACCCAGTCCCTGTGATTCACACCTACTCTGTGGTCCACATCTACTCTGTGGTCCACATCTACTCTGTGATCCACATCTACTATGTGATCCACATCTACATTGTGATCCACATCTCCCCTGTTATCCACATCTGCTGTGTGATCCACATATACTGTGATCCACATCTATGTGATCCACATCCACCCAGTCCCTGTGATTCACACCTACTCTGTGGTCCACATCTACTCTGTGGTCCACATCTACTCTGTGATCCACATCTATGTGATCCACATCTACTCTGTGATCCACATATACTGTGATCCACATCTATGTGATCCACATCTACCCAGTCCCTGTGATTCACACCTACTCTGTGGTCCACATCTACTCTGTGATCCACATCTATGTGATCCACATCTACTCTGTGATCCACATCTACATTGTGATCCACATTTACTCTGTGATCCACATCTATGTGATCCACATCTACTCTGTGATCCACATCTACATTGTGATCCACATCTATGTGATCCACATCTACTCTGTGATCCACATCTATGTGATCCACATCTACTATGTGATCCACATATGTGATCCACATCTACATTGTGATCCACATCTATGTGATCCACATCTACATTGTGATCCACATCTACTCTGTGATCCACATATATGTGATCCACATCTACATTGTGATCCACATATATGTGATCCACATCTACTATGTGATCCACATCTACATTGTGATCCACATCTACATTGTGATCCACATCTACTCTGTGATCCACATATATGTGATCCACATCTACATTGTGATCCACATATATGTGATCCACATCTACATTGTGATCCACATCTATGTGATCCACATCTACATTGTGATCCACATCTACTCTGTGATCCACATATATGTGATCCACATCTACATTGTGATCCACATATATGTGATCCACATCTACTATGTGATCCACATCTATGTGATCCACATCTACTATGTGATCCACATCTATGTGATCCACATCTACATTGTGATCCACATCTACTCTGTGATCCACATCTGTGATCCACATCTACTCTGTGATCCACATCTATGTGATCCACATCTACCCAGCCCCTGTGATTCACACCTACTCTGTGGTCCACATCTACTCTGTGATCCACATCTACTCTGTGATTCACATCTACTGTGATCCACATCTACTGTGATCCACATCTATGTGATCCACATCTATGTGATCAACATCTACTCCGAACCACACCTCTGATCCACATCTACTCTGATCCACATCTATGTGATCTACATCTACTGTGATGCACATTTACTATGTGATCCACATCTACTGTGATCCACATCTTCTTTGTGATCCACATCTACTGTGATTCACATCTACCATGTGATACACATCTACATTGTGATCCACATCTACTCTGTGATCCACATCTACTATGTGATCCTCTGATCCACATGTACTCTGTGATCCACGTCTACTCTGTGATCCATATCTACTCTGATCCACATCTACTCTGATCCACATCTACTCTGTGAGCCATATCTACCCTGTGAGCCACATCTACTGTGATACACATCTACTTTGTGATCCACATCTACCATGTGATACACATCTACTTTGTGATCCACATCTACTCTGTGATCCACATATACCCTATGATCCACATCTACTATGTGATCCACATCTACTCTGATCCACATCTACTCCGTGATCCACGTCTACTCTGTGATCCATATCTACTCTGACCCACATCTACTCGGCGAGCCACATTCTACCTTGTGATCCACATCTACCATGTGATACACATCTTTGTGATCCACATATACCCTGTGATCTACATCTACTCTGTGAGCCACATCTACCCCGTGAGCCACATCTACTGTGATCCACATCTACCCTGTGATCCACATATACCCTGTGATTCACATCTACTCTGTGAGCCACATCTACCCTGTGAGCCACATCTACTGTGATCCACATCTACCCTGTGATCCACATCTACCCTGTGATCGAAATCTACTCTGTGAGCCACATCTACCCTGTGAACCACATCTACTGTCATCCACATCTACCCTGTGATCCACATCTACTTGTTGATCCACATCTACTCTGTGAGCCACATCTACCCTGTGAGCCACATCTACTGTCATCCACATCTACCCTGTGATCCACATCTACTTGTTGATCCACATCTATGTGATCCACATCTACCCAGTCCCTGTGATTCACACCTACTCTGGTCCACATCTACTCTGTGATCCACATCTACTCTGTGATCCACATCTACTCTGTGATCCACATCTACTGTGATCCACATCTACATTGTGATCCACATCTACTCTGTGATCCACATCTATGTGATCCACATCTACTCTGTGATCCACATCTATGTGATCCACATCTATGTGATCCACATCTACTCTGTGATCCACATCTACATTGTGATCCACATATACTTTGTGATCCACATCTATGTGATCCACATCTACTCTGTGATCCACATCTATGTGATCCACATCTACATTGCGATCCACATCTACTCTGTTATTCACATCTTCTTTGTGATCCACATCTACTTTGTGATCCACATCTACTGTGATTCACATCTACCATGTGATACACATCTACATTGTGATCCACATCTACTCTGTGATCCATATCTACTCTGATCCACATCTACTCTGATCCACATCTACTCTATGAGCCATATCTACCCTGTGAGCCACATCTACTGTGATCCACATCTACCATGTGATACACATCTACTTTGTGATCCACATCTACTCTGTGATCCACATATACCCTATGATCCACATCTACTCTGATCCCCATCTACTCAGTGATCCACGTATACTCTGTGATCCATATCTACTCTGACCCACATCTACTCGGCGAGCCACATTCTACCTTGTGAGCCACATCTACTGTGATCCACATCTACCATGTGATACACATCTTTGTGATCCACATATACCCTGTGATCCACATATACCCTGTGATCTACATCTACTCTGTGAGCCACATCTACCCTGTGAGCCACATCTACTGTGATCCACATCTACCCTGTGATCCACATATACCATGTGATTCACATCTACTCTGTGAGCCACATCTACCCTGTGAGCCACATCTACCGTGATCCAAATCTACTCTGTGAGCCACATCTACCCTGTGAGCCACATCTACTGTCATCCACATCTACCCTGTGATCCACATCTACTTGTTGATCCACATCTACTCTGTGAGCCACATCTACCCTGTGAGCCACATCTACTGTGATCCACATCTACCCTGTGATCCACTTGTTGATCCAGATCTACTGTGAGCCACATCTACCCTGTGAGCCACATCTACTGTGATCCACATCTACCCTGTGATCCACATCTACTTGTTGATCCACATCTACTTTGTGATCCATATCTACTCTGTGATCCACATATACCCTGTGACCCACATCTACTATGTGATCCACATTTACTATGTGATCCACATCTACTTTGTGATCCATATCTACTCTGATCCACATCTACTCTGTGAGCCACATCTACTTGTTGATCCACATCTACTCTGTGAGCCACATCTACCGTGAGCCACATCTACTGTGATCCACATCTACCCTGTGATCCACATCTACTGTGATTCACATCTACTCTGTGATCCACATCTACTGTGATTCACATCTACTCTGTGATCCACATATACCCTGTGATCCACATCTACCGTGATCCACATCTACCCTGTGATACACATCTACGCTGATCCACATCTACTCTGTGATCCACATATACCCTGTGATCCACATCTACTCTGTGATCCACATCTACTCGTTTATCCACATCTACTCGTTTATCCACATCTACCCTGTGAGCCACATCTAATATGAGCCACATCTACTTTGTGATCCACATCTACTTGTTGATCCACATCTACTGTGATTCACATCTACTGTGATCCACACCTACCATGTGATCCACACCTACTCTGATCCACACCTACTACTCTGTGATCCATACTGGCAATTCTGGTCAATCATGATTATAGCAAAAAATAGAAAGTGTTTTCACTCAAAGGAGCAATTTTGAACAAATACATTACTTTCTGGACCTGCTATTCTAGAATAATAATACTGAATGCCTCTAGTATAACACAATGCTGTGCTTTAACCAATAGCTTAGTTTCTTTCATACATAATATTATATTTGTGTCACTTCAACTGCCAAAAGCTCACTAAACTGCACCACATTTCAAAATTGTATTTCTAAATGAACCAAGCAAGACTTCAGTTGTATAAGTACAACTTTTAATTTAAGAAATCCAAACAAGTATCAAAAAGTGGAAATTAAATGATCTTATCGGACATGATCCACCTTCCATCAACACAACCATAGATGATATCATACTTAATGGAGAATGAACTAAATGCATCATAAAGTCAAAATAAACCAGATAAATATGACCAGATCGTTTCTGATAAATATAGGCAAAAACAGACTCTGCATGCTGAGGAAATTGCGTAACAAGTTTTCAATACCGAAAGCTTGAGTGATTTTTAATTTGATAAATTTTCTGTTTCAATTATTACTTTTCCATGAAATTTGTCAACTTTAAAACTGTTCATTTGCAATATTGGATGGCATTTTATCCCCAAAATTTCTTGCTTTTTGTCTAACTTCCAGCAACAATTTCATGAAAAAGGCATCTTTACGCTACACCTAAGTAGAATCTACCAGACCGTTTATTACACAAATCACTTGTATTGTATCACACATCATACAAACACGTGTTGAGGATTGACCAGTTGATTTAAATTAAATTATACAATTCATGATAAAGAAAGATGAGAAATTCAATCTTATTTGTGTTGATGTCCCAAATTGTGAGTGAATATAATACATGTATGTCATTAGAAATTGGGGGTAGCCATGTTAGTGTGTGTAGTATAAAAGAAGTTCTTTGATATAATATGTCAGTAAGTGGTTCGACATTTCAGAACATTGTTGGAAGTCCGAGTCTGTTTTCAAGGAGTTCTCAAATGTCTTACAATATTGGGACCAGGAAACATTTTCTTGCCACGGAAGGAATAATGTGCTTTTCATCAGAAGTGAGTAATATTGATCAGTATTACCAGACAACAGTTCTACTCAAAACAGGAGTTGGATCTGTCCACAATACCATGTGTAAACCTATAATAATTCAATCACCCCTAATTTTATGGGCAAACAAGCATTCTTATAAATTTGATCACCCTCTAAAATCATACAATAACAGAAATGATGGCTTATCTGAATGACTGCATCATTCCCTCAATTTCCTGGTCTAATAAATTTGACCACCCTCTGATATTATGGTTTGAAATTTCACTTCCTGTGATACATCTCGTGATACATCTCATGATACATCTCATGATAGATCTCCAGATACATCTCGTGACAGATCTCATGACACATCTCATGACAGATCTCCAGATACATCTCGTGATACATCTCGTGACAGATCTCATGACATCTCATGATACATCTCATGATACATCTCGTGATACATCTCGTGACAGATCTCATGACAGATCTTGTAATACATCTCATGATACATCTCATGACAGATCTCGTGATACATCTCATGACAGATCTCGTGATACATCTCGTGACAGATCTCGTGATACATCTCGTGACAGATCTCCTGATACATCTCATGACAGATCTCCTGATACATCTCATGATACGTCTCGTGATTGACAGATCTCCTGACAGATCTTGTGATACATCTCATGATACATCTCATGACAGATCTCATGATACATCTCATGACAGATCTCATGATACATCTCATGACAGATCTCATGATACATCTCATGATACATCTCCTGATACATCTCATGACAGATCTCATGATACATCTCATGATACATCTGATACATCTCATGACAGATCTCATGATACATCTCATGATACATCTCATGATATCTCATGATACATCTCATGATACATCTCATGATACATCTCATGACACATCTCATGATACATCTCATGATACATCTCATGTTACATCTCATGTTACATCTCGTGTTACATCTCATGACAGATCTCATGATACATCTCATGACAGATCTCATAATACATCTCATGATACATCTCATGATACATCTCATGTTACATCTCATGTTACATCTCATGTTACATCTCATAATACATCTCATGATACATCTCATGATACATCTCATGTTACATCTCATGATACATCTCATGATACATCTCATGATACATCTCATGTTACATCTCATGATACATCTCATGACAGGTCTCATGATACATCTCATGATACATCTCATGTTACATCTCATGATACATCTCATGTTACATCTCATGATACATCTGATAGATCTCGTGATACATCTCATGATACATCTCATGATAGATCTCATGATACATCTCATGTTACATCTCCTGTTACATCTCATGATACATCTCATGACAGATCTCCATACATCTCGTGATACATCTCGTGATACATCTCATGACAGATCTTGTGATACATCTCGTGACAGATCTCATGATACATCTCATGATACATCTCGTGATACATCTCGTTACATCTCGTTACATCTCGTGATACATCTCGTGATACATCTCATGACAGATCTCATGAGACATCCCGTGATACATCTCGTGATACATCTCGTGA
>JAVTVY010030970.1:0-13158 GCA_036873755.1 Hanleya hanleyi | reverse complement strand
TTAGAGAGTTCTATCTCGGGACTGTCCTATTGGTTTATATAAATATTACTACATTGTACATGTACCTGGGATGAATAAAATTGTTTCAAATTAGCTTACCCTGATTGTACATGTACTGGGTTCATATACTTGCAGGTATTCAAATTTCCAGGCCTTTTCTATGACTTTCCATGCCCTATTCTCAGTTTTCAGGCCCATTTTTAACCATCAAAAGTCCCTTCACGCTTACGAGATCACGAATTATCTCCCCTGATCCTAAATCTTCTGATTCCACTTCAAAAATATGCGCTTTCAAATGAAAAATAAATATATATCTTTCACAATTTCATAGAAAAACTTTTTTGACACAAGCAAAATATTTCTTCTTTCACAAATCTGTTGGAAAGAACTTTGCCTCCAGCACATTTAAATACTTCTCCAGACCCTTTGAGCAATAATGCTAATTTTCAAGACCAGCTTTTCTAAGCCTTGTATGAACCCTGTGTAGTAGTTTTGAACAATTTTTTGGACGTATGGATATGATGGATAAAATTCAATTTGAAATTTAGGAGGGAATGTTATGAATAGGCACAGTATCAACATCTGAGAATGCAACACATTTGAATAATCAGTTTGCCTGAGTGTAGAAACAAAACATTGTTTGGTGCAGCTGATCTCTAGAGAATTCTAAGTACAGATATGTACATTACAAGTTATCCAGGATAATCTCAATACAAATATAATCACTTTGGACCAACTCATTTTCTCAATAGCTGCCACAGTTTCCGGGAATTATGCATAAATATTGGAGACTTTTAATGGAGAAATGTGAGAATTCTTCTTCAATTTCTGAACTATTTCAGCATGGTAAGCTGGATATTAGCCAGAAACAGAGAGTCTAGGTATGCAAATTTTTACTTTTTATAAAACAGGAAGCGCACTTTCTATCTCTGCCATGTTTAAATTTGATCATATTTAGGCTGTGCAAATTGCAATTGAAGTGGAAGTCACTTCTGCATACCTCTCTGGCTACACACTTAGCGTAATTAAGTAATGCATGAAACTACAGTTGATTGGAGACTGAAGTTGAAGGCAAATTTCCATTCACAACATACACAATGGATGTGTCAAACTGCTCAAGCGAGGCAAGAAATATTCAGGAGGTTTAAGGACATTTTCTTTTTCAGAAAAAATTTCACTGACACATGACCTTCCAGTGTCACGAGTAGGCCTACCTATGACAGAGCTTCATTTATAGTCCATTGAGTCTAATACCCAAAATCATGGATATTAAAATTGCCCTGTGATGTCAGATGCTCGAGTGGGTTGAGTAGGTATTATACATTATCCTTTATGGATTTTTCAAAAAGAACAGTTTTCAAATTTTTAAGAAGTGACATACTCGTAATTGAACAGTGATGACTGATGGTGACTTTAGCTTCGATGTTTCAAGGTAATTTTGACATAATTTTGGTTAACTTGAAAATTGGTCATCTCCTGGACTTCATTGCGTGCAAATAGTTTACATACCCAGTGTATCAAAGTGAAGGAATCAATGGCATTTCCCCCAGTGAACAATTCCCCCATCCTATAACATTAGGTTATTTTTTAAATGATTTGGCAATAACACAATTTTTAAGTGACATACTCGTAATTGAACGGTGATGGTGACTTTAGCTTCCATGTTTCAAGGTAATTTTGACATAATTGGGATCAAATCATCAACACCAACACCGCTGTTACCAAGGCAACCAATATTATGGGTGCACTGACCATTCCCCCAAATGTTGGGCCTCCATTACAGTAGTTTCTGTCACACACACAGGCATCTTGATCAATTCCATTGAAGTATGTACTGCGACACCCATTCGAGTTGAAGTCCAAAGTGCAAGTGCGATAAACTTCAGCATCCTTAACAGCTCCAGCTGTGAATATAAAATTTTCCAACTTAGTTACAGAAATGGGAACATCGATCTGATGATAATGATGCTAATGGCAATCTCCCGATATCCTGATATACCACTGGTTTCACACCCCAGTGATATCAAGCACACACAAGTTTGCAGGGTGTCTGGGTAAAACTTGCCACAAATCTTCATATGGGGGCAGATTTTTAACTGGCACTAATTATATGAAGATGTTTTATACAAGGGTCCTATTTGAAGATCATCCTCGCGAGCCAGTGTATCAATCGATACATTAGGATCAATACACTGGCTTGGTTAGTTACCCATAGCAGTTTTGGATATAAATAGCTGGAGAGGGTGCAATAAACCAATCCGATCAGCAATTGCAAGCATGCTTAAGTCAGCTCATGATGCCAATTCTCTGTGAGGCTTGAGTTTGACTGGATTAAATTTCATCGCTGACCAGACTACCTTTGATGTCCAGTTAAAATCGACACCAGGTGTCAAAGTGAAAACCGCAGGCTTCAGATCTTGACATGCTACTTCAAAACAACCATGCGGGGGATGAAATGTACGAGAGAATGAATCAGGAACTTACAAGAATCACCAAAAACGTCCAGGTAAACCCTCTGCAGCTTGCTAGGATTTATAGATTACCTGGACTTGTGAAGATAGGCCTATACTCCATTGATACAAATTTTGGCATTTTATTATCAGAAATATTCATGAGGGATGACAACTCGTGTTCTTCTCCATAAGCTTATTTAAGCATACAGGAGCAATGACAAGTACAAACCAAACCCAGACAGCCAGTGCATCAGATCCCTGGGGCCTGAAACACGAGAAATGCTAAGAAATTGGAGAGTTGCCAATTGAATATACTCATTTTCTCAAATGAATACACGTATATTTCCAGGTCCTTCAAAAGGGCTTTGAGTGACAATCTGATTGAAACAGATCTGACCCTTTACTAAGTCAATTGCCGGGTCATACTACATGTATATTGAACAGCAATCCAGCAATCTAAATTTTAAGTCACTATCAATATATAATCCCAACTATATACTCTTCACCGACCTGTAATTATGGTACGGTACCGTAATTTTAAATATTACCAATTCTTGTTCATGTTGATAAATTTTTGAGAAGTGGAAATCTATGTATAGTCCTTTGTCTTTGTGTTCCAAGAGAAACACATCAACCATGGGTATCACTAAAGAATCCCAAAATAAATTGACAAAAAGTTACAATAATTGTCCATACATCCCCTAAATCCTCTGTACTTCACACATCGTGATCCTGCCGGACAGTTTGTAGCATCTGATGGTAACACTCGGAATTCATCGCCACACTCGGGCTTGGACGTTGAGGAACACTGGTAGCACCGTAATGGATAGACTGTAAAATAAATAAAAAGATTGAACAGATTGGTAAACGGTGGATGGCTTTCTTCAGTGACAATCAATATTATCATGATAGTGAGCAGAATAAAAGACACCACCCAGGATCGGAGGTTAATTTGAATTGTTTTTAAATAGGAAGCCCATAAACCTTCCTTCACAATCAATTAAGATTAATCAACTCTCATCTGTAAAAAAATAAACCAGTCAAAGGTGATTCCAAGCTCTCCAAAAACTTAAACCCAAACCCAACAGCAGATGGTGATTGCTAAATAAAATGCAAGTTCAAAAGAATACCCTCAACTGGTCCTGACAATATACACATCTTGCATGTCTTGTGAGCAGTCCCTGTGGTTAACTTGAAAATTGGTCATCTCAGGCTGGGCTTCATTGCACGCAAATAGTTTACATACCCAGTGTATCAAAGGGAAGGAATCAATGGCATTTCCCCCAGTGAACAATTCCCCCATCCTATAATTTTAGGTTATTTTGAACAGATTTTTTAAATGATTTGGCAATAACGCAGAACTTTTGTTTTTTCTCTTCATGTGAACAAAAGAATTTCCACATTTTTTTTTAAAGATAAATGAATCGCATAGTGATAAGATATTGTGTGTTTACACAGTATATACATGGAGGTAAAATTGGAAGGAGCTAGGAACTGCTCCACAAGCCAGGACTGACTGGCCATCGTTCACGCCCGCTGAGCTCTTGTGTTCTGAATAGCCGTCCAGCCGGGCTGCGTCTCTTTCATGTTCAATGTATGATGCCGCTCTTTGATCCTGCGACTTCTTTCTGTTAAATTGGAAATGGTCGGAAGTGACAGTGTCATCATGCGCAGTCTCCACAAATTAAAATCAAAAAGTGAAAATTATGCGCATTTATGTCATGTTTTTTTATTTGAAATAATTTCCCTTATGACAATATTTGAGTCATGGCTGTATGTCTGATTTGTGCTGAGCTACGGGACTTTGAAAACAGGCTGTCATTTCTCTATACTGTATTTTCTCCTTTTATGCTAACTTCCGCATTCCCAAAGATGACCAAAAAAATGTGACCGAGTTGCTATCACTTTAGGGAATGGGAAAATCTATGGTTCTAACGGGAGGTTTATCCCGTTCATGCAAGCTTAGCGATTGAAAATATATATATTTCTCCATTTGAAATACATGCATGGTGACTTCTGCCAAACTATGAAAATCGCACACTTTTACTGTCAAAAATAACACACTTACCGCATTTCAAATCGGGGGAAAAAGTTATGCTTATATTAAAGAGCGTAAACAGATCTATATCCTCGTGTTTAGCATTTCCGGGAGGCTTTACCTCAATTGGAATAAAATGGGATTTTGTAAGCATTACTTTGGTGTTTTCTCTGTATTCGATGCTTCTAAAAGCTATTAAGTAATGACCCGGTATCCATTTGTGTACCCCCATGCCAGGGAGCGATTGTTCGGTGAGTAATCCGCGAATACACAATTGGCAGTGAGATCGTTTAATGGTCGCTTTTGAGATTATAACAGGCCCATTGAATGTTATTGTTTTGCAGATTGCGATTGCAAGTATTTATAATCAAGAATAAAATATTACTCAATCTAGGACAAATTATTTTTAATACCATGAAAAATATATACATGCGGGGTACCTCACAATGAGAAAAGAACACTTTTAATATTTAAAGCCAGACTATTAATGAATACCCAGCACGGTATCAATAACATAGTTTTCTTGATTCTTTGGAGGCAGGAAATGTTAAAATGTTAACACATCGCTTGAGAATCTGAATTACTGTGAAATTAAAATAAAAAATGTTTTTACACAAACTACATGCAGTTCTTCGACTTGACAATAGCTCAGATCGGCTGATGGTGATCAATGCAAAGGGAGGTTAATTGGCAATGGCCACTTCAAATACACAACGCTTCCGAGGAAGGACGCCGCAAATAGAGGATGATGTCACTCTACTCACAATCGACATGTACGTTCTGATTGGTTCGTCTCTGGTGCAGCTCGGATTTTGAACACTGAAGGGGGTAGATAAATCAACAACAAGGTTTGAAGTGGGAACGTAGAAATTGGCTGGATAAAATGAAGATGGCTATACCGGTACCCCGCTGTGTCGGCATCGTACATTGAACACTTTCATCACCCCAAAGAGTGCCTCCTTCCGATTTTACCTCCATGGTATATAGCAATAGAGTTGTACAATAATTATTATAGCACATTAAAAAAAAACCCTCAAATTTAAAAAAAAAAAAAAAAAGTGTGAATCTTTTTAAAAATATCTAAAATAAAAAGCGTGGGAGAAATGTCCAAAGGGGGAAATGACCAGAGGAAATATCCTTGGGGGGAATGTCCGTTCTCCAAGTGAATCAACACCGCCTATACATAATAATATAAATTCAATTCATAACGAAAACTGAGCACCGGGTAAACGTGCACTGCAACAACAACCCTGTGTGTGATGTTTGTGACGTTTAGAATCTTACCGGGGTGAAAGGATAAACAACAGAGTAACACAATCTTCCACATTTGATCTGATGTTCCCATCTTAAACTGTTAAAGGAAGACTGAACACTGTAGTCAAAATAAAAGAAATGAAAATCTGAGAATCATTTCTTTCTTCTCCCCCGTCAGGCGTCACTCAGCACAGGGACGCGTAGTTGGTCGGTTATTAATTATGATATTCATATTTATATATACTCTCCTCCTACTCTATAATAACGTTATTATAGAGTAGGAGGTGAGTATATTTAAATATTAATATCATAATTAATAACCGACCAACTACGAGTCCCTGTGTCACTCAGGTCAAGTCAAAGTGCAGGTTCCCTCCCTTTGGCCTCGCCACCAGACGTCACTGCAGTGCAAGTTTGACCGAGTCGACAAGGTGATGTTTCACCGATTATCATTGGGTTTTCCTATTAGTTTTTTGACCTTTGGCAGTATGTTTGAATAATCAGCATTATTTTGTGTGTATGTAAATATGCTATTCAGAAAACTAGTGTTGTCAGTGAAGTCGAAACATTTTGCAGAAATAAGGGGCAGGTATGGCATGGGGTCCAGTTTTCAACACTCCATGTGACATGAACAGGACTTGAATTCTTTATAATGTGAAATAGGCTGGCTCTGTCTATTTCATAGCAAATTTTTCACAAATTAGACAGGCTGGAGCATATACGTTGAACGAGATATAATACCTTGATCGGAGTATTTTACCTCCATCAAGGTACGGTATAGTATACTGTAGCCAATGTGCAACTCCATGCATGTAGCCACGACTGAGTCTGAGTTGCATAAACTTATTAGTACAGACATCAGTATCGTCCTTTCCTTCGTGGCCAAACATGACAAAAAATTACAATTGAATACGCCATCTAACGTGCTGTTAACCTGTCAAATATACTTCTCTCCTCCGACACAAAGTATCTGGCTCATTCCTGCAGCACAAGTAGATGTAAATAGCGCCAAGTCAAGTCACTATCTTCCGATCTGTGTGTGGACAGTTCCCCTCTCGGATAGTTACCCTCCCGGACAGTTTCCCTCCGGACAATTCCCCTCCTGGACATTTCCCTTCCTGGTTATTTGCCCTCTGGACATTATCCCAAATATAATTTTTCCATGCTACACAACTATATTCTCTTATATGTATTTATTCTCTTTTATTTTATTTTGGAATTTAAATCAACATATTTCCTTCTTTGATTTTATTGTATTATATTAGGCCTAAGAAAAATAATTGTTTTCATAGTTTCTTACATAAGACCATCTAGTATCTCTTCCCTTTATCTCAGTAGTGAGTAAACATTGCCACTTCTGAAAGGATTATCTATTATTTATATTATCCTTTGATCTTTCTGATGAGTAAAACCCGTTATCTGTGGAGGATGTATTATATGGTCTGTACACAGTGCTCAACATTCACAGTTTCACCATGAAATTAATTCATACAAATCGAGGTGGGGTCAAGATAGCTTTTGAAGGCTATACCTATACCAAGAAATTCCAAAAGACAACAACTATCCGATGGGAATGTTCCAAGCGAAAGACACTGGGTTGTAAAGGGGCAGCTATCACAAACTTGGATAAGGAAAACTTCCATGTGACCCAGACCCACAATCATGACAATTCAAATATCCAATATCATACTTGTAAAATTATATCTGTGTAGTAGCATTGGTGTATGCCTCGACTAGCAACACCTACTGCGATATAGACAATGTAGCTAAAAGATCCCCCATTAAAATCCACCCTCCATTCCAGCCCGAATTCTATGTATGTCTCGTTCGTTCTAAAGCTCAACCCAGTCTGACGATCTCAGAACATGCAACGGGGCATGCCAGTTCTAGGTTCTGGCCCAAACCGGTTTTGAGCAATCTCCTGGCATGTACGATTTATTTCGAGGTAACAGGGCTAGCAGTTTGGATCGTAAAGCTATCCCTGCAACACCCCTCCCCGTTTTCTTTTTGGCGAAGGTGTTACTTCGCCTAGATAGAACCCTTCTCGTCGCAGGCAACCGCCGTTCTAGCGCTGCCAACGATTACTAAAACACGAGACAAAGACGTGAATTCTCCATGTTATATTACATTTGTCAAAATCCGTAACATGCAGTGTACAAAAGTACACTGCGCTCTAAAAATACCCAACTTCAATAAAATGGTAACCATCCCACTAGTCCAGTCTCATTACCAGACTGTCTATAATCGCACCCAAACCCACTAAAAATCTCGTTCAAATGGTCAGTCTCATGGGACCGATCACTTTATTTCTCAAAAATATAATCGGCGGGCCAGCCTACCAGCTTTACGGCCCAAATAACTACAATCGGCCGCATGGGACTGCTCACTTTAATTCTTAAAAATATACTCTGCAGGCCAGCCTACCAGCTACATGGCCGAAATAAATACGAGAACATTATCCAAACCAGGACTGGTATCTAGACTATAAATTGGCAGACCAGCCTACCAGCTACATGGCCGCAATAAGCAGCAGTCCGTCATAAAATCCACTACTGTAACAAGCCTCTAAACTACTGGCTGTCCAGACTATATATTGAACTCCCCATTCTCCCTCCCCTAATAATTTCAAGGCTCGCCTTCGTCAGCAGCCAACAATTTCGAGTGGAAGGGCCCTTCCAGGGCGCACGCACAAAGAGTCAGAAACGTGTGCGCGCACTACACGCCACTGATCCCAATGTACATACGCTCCCGCAAACGGCTACCCACCAGAGAGAATGTTTGCAGAGGAAACAACCATAATTGCTACACCTCCACAGATATCAAGCTCACACTCACAAAATCGTTGAGCTCAGAACTAGAACAGGGTTGAGACTATAATCGAATAATGACGTATATATTCAGCTATCCTGCCCCAATAAATTATAACGGGTACTACAAGATATCGGATAGACAACTCTCATCAGGGCTTCATGACGAAGGCATGGGATGAAGAGGGACGCGTCTACCTCGACCCCAGGTCTTCGGCATGGCTACCCGCACTACACATATTCTCATACTGTATCTTCTCCATGTCACTCCATATATTAACTTCACCACATAAACTTCCATGAACGTGCCACATAGCAGAACACACACAAAAAAACCCACAAAGAACACAGTTATACAATCTCAACAGAAGTCACATAAAAACGCGAGTAACGCGTATATCTACCACACAAAATCTTCACACACAGAAATTATCTAATCACACAGCAACCATCGAACCCAGGCGTCCAGCACCCGGTTCCCTCACAAAGATTACTTAAACACACCTAGTTCACCATAACGCACCAAATGGTCCCATAACACACTACACGTATAACGCCGCAGCAAACATCACAATTTCCGAACATCCAACTTTCGAATACACACGCGGGTTCTCCAACACACACCATAATTCAAGAACAATAGTTCCAAAAATACAAATTACATTACACAACACATTACGAACGATTTGGGTCTAGAATTTTATGTATTTTTTTTTTCTTGAATTCCACAATGCCTCAAAAAACATCCTGTACAACAAAACCAAATCAATCCCCAAATAGGATAATTTCACATAGAAAATCAAAACTAAATACAATATATCCATCACTGCATACACGTGATGGTACACAACCATATATCTCCACCAAGCTGACGCTATACTACATCGCTTCAGACGCATACACAAAATGCGTCACCAATGGCCCATCAACTAACTTCACCATTTATCAGTTACTGGCAGAGCGAAATGGAGCCCACATTGGACAAGTCACCATTCCATAAAAATTCAAACTGCAAAAACCTTAGTGTCTCCAATAACCAAGGTTTTATCCCTAAAATCTACAACACATCCATAGGCTGACAGGAAATCGAAGCCTAGCAACAGGTCGTCAACCAAGGGTGCCACCACTATATTTCCAGTACAGTGAAAATCGGAGATGGACAATGGGACATGCCGAACTAGCATTCCCATACTGGTCATTCCTCGGAATGCACCAGTCAACCGAATAGGCGAAGACGACAACCCCTGAAGACCCAACCTAGCAAATAGATGTTCACTCATGACGGTGACTTGGGCGGCCGTGTCTACCACAGCAGTCACCGGCACAGACCCAACCTTAACTGGAATGGACATCGCCCACCCCTGGGAACGAGACAGAGTAACATCTCTGACTGCTGCAGTAAGTTCAGTAACACCTGCCTCGTCTCCCGTGGACGACCCCACACCGCCATTTGCAGTTGCTAATTCAGCCCACCCATCTAAACCACGTCTAACAGGACAAAAACGGCTTATGTGACCGGGTTTACGGCACGAGTAACAGAGTCGTGGTGGACGGAAGGGTCACGATGACCGACGGCGAGGGGACCTCTTATTTATCCCTTCCCCTTCTGCCTTACAAGCATCAGGAAAAGCCTCCCCCACTGAATCGACATTAACAGTCCTACATGTAACCGTCTGAAAACTCCAGTCTTTCAGATTATATCGTGAGGAGTTCACATAACTCAAGGCTTCCGAGATTGTGGTGGGGTTCTTTTCCATAGCAAATCTCACAGCCTGTATTTCCCTGCATCCCCTGAGAAAATGTTCCACCGCTACTGACTCAATAATCTTTTCCGGTGCATTCGGATACCCGTCCCTTGCCAACCTAGCGCATCTGAAAGCAAACTCCTCTAAAGTATCCTCGGAACCCTGCACTTCCGCCTGCAACCGCTGCCTAACTGCACGCGGAGGTTCCCTACTATTATAATGGCATTCCATTGCCTTGAGGAGCATATCAAACGAGGCTTTGACTGCCTCCGATTGATAACTGTAAAACACCATGGCATCGCCATGAATACAGTCTGTTAATTTCCTAAGACACTGGTCTTTGTCCCATTTTCTACTTTCAGCTTCCAACTTAAATTTAACCCTAAATGGAACCCAGTCCCCTCTGGTCCCTGAAAACACTAAAGTCTTGGGAAGCCGGGGACTTTGACTACGGTAGCGTTCTCGGGATACAAGTCGTTCAGTTGATCTCGATCTGGACGAGCATTCGCTACATTTACTAGGAGAGGCCTCAACCTCCCCCTCGGTATCAGTAACGGACACATCGGCCAGATTCCCATTATCTATATCCCCTTGAAGATATTGTTTCCCTACCATAGCATTGTCTAAAAACAACTCATTCCGATTTACTAGGCCTTGGAAGTTCGGAGCTGAAGTGTGGCCACTGGGTGGTAACTGATTGAATACATTATCTACATCCCCAGTGTCGTCTGGAAACGCCAGACCAGCGTCCAGTCCTGTTGTTCCATTTAGATCTAGTGGACATGGGGGGTTGGGAAGTGTAGCTGATGCATTCACTTGAACAGGTGGTTCATTTTGATGAACAGGGGCTGCGTTCAATTGATTTGCAGTCTCTCCCCCACCCTCAATCAATTGTTCAGGTCTATTATTTACGACAACAGGAGTTGGGTCCGCCTGACCAGCGTCCCCCGTTGTCTGATCAGACGTCGCATGTGATGAAATCTCTGACCCTTCCCTGGTTGGAGCGCTAAGTAATGTAACAACAGTCCTCATATCCAAACCTACTTGTTCCATCTTATCATTAACTTGACCTATTTGAGTGTTTACTTGTTGACCTAGTTGGTCAACTTTAACATCCACTTGTCCTACTTTAACATCCACTTGTCCTACGTTAGTTTCCACTTGTCCTACGTTAGTTTCCACTTGTCCTACTTGTTGACCTAGTTGTTGACATTGTACCACTATTTTCTCATCCAACTGGCCTATCTGAAGCTCGTATGCCTTAACATCGTCATGCAACTGGCCCATTTCTACATCCAATGCATTTACTTGAGCCGTTATTTCAACTTTCCATGATCCAATGATTTCTTCAAAACGACGGTCAACTAAAGCATTAATGTATTCCGGACTTCCCGACAAGTCTAAACCTAGTATCTGCCCATCTAGCACCAGATCGGCTACATGCCCGGCACTAAACTGAGTCGCCTGCATAAAATGCTTAAAACTAAGCAACCTGCACTCTTCCTGCAAGGCTACCACACGTGCACTTCGACTACTTCCCACCCCTTTCAATTTTTGCAGTGCATCCTCTGTGGCCACTGACACATCAATGGGCCCTAAATCTGCCATGTTAACAAAAGTGGAACGATATACGGTATATGCAAACAAGTCCAAAAAAATAAGGAATACCCAATCAAAATCTAGTCAAATAAATTCAAATATATCAAAGACTTTCAGTGAGTTTCCTTCTAGAAACTCACTGAAGCAAATGAAAGACAACCCACATTGGTATGTCCACTACAAAACACCAAATCTTACACCAAAATAAATAGCAGTGTCAACTCCTCACACTCAGTTTCCACTCCAGAAACTCATTAAAGCAGAAGAAAGACAGTGTACCTCGTTATGTCCCCTAGGGAACACCAAATTGGACACGAAAAATGAAAAGCAGTGTCAACTACTCAAATTCAGTGAATGAAAACAAATATTTAAACATGTGCAGGTTCGAGTTCAAACTGACGAAACACTTTTATGAACCAAATTAATTGTGCCTAATCAGCCATATCCATTAGGAAAAAAGAAAAAGAACAAGGCCCATCTCTAGAACAAGTGCAACACGTGTTACCACACAGTCAACACGCTGTTGCAACTTCTCTATTAATCTTGCACTATTTCAATTTACAACTAATTATGAATAGGGCACTAAAGAAACCCAGGGTGGGTCTGGGGGGGGGGGAAATCAATTATCAATTGTGCCCGGAAAACAAAGTCAGGCCACCTGTGCTTAAATTAACACAGTTTTCCGTGCCTGGAGGAATACAACACAGAATACAAACTAGATTTTAAACTCGACCACATCGAGGAGTCAATAAATCCGAGTTGAAATACAAACAGGAAATAGCCCGTCTCGAGATGGTAAACTGCATCAAAATTTTAACTCATGAACAACCTTCAGTCTATCATTCAGACCCCTCAAGGATGAACATAGGCAAGTTCCCATTCAATTAAATTTCATAACTTAATTTCCTAAACTGATCCAAGAGAAGGGAGCAAACAGACAGGATATATAAATTATTAACTCAATTCAAAAGGATTGAAGGGAGTCGGATTACTATTGTCGCAGTGACAACACCATGGCTTCGCCATGAGTACTATAGTATATGGCAGCGACAACACCATGGTATCGCCATGAATGTGGCTCGCATGACTGATAATGCCCCAAGCTGTCAACTGAGCAATCAGAATCCTGTATTGGACAACCAAAATGTAGGCAATATATATATATTATTTAGCCGACCAGTTGACAGCCGACAAACCGTTCAAAAAATGTATATATATATATATATATCTTGAAACAGAAAAAACGGGTTTCGCTTTTATCA
>JAVTVY010030969.1:0-127449 GCA_036873755.1 Hanleya hanleyi | reverse complement strand
GTATGTCAAGATATAGCGTATTTCGGTTGTATCGTCCAGTGAACATAATCGAAACCTCTCAAGATCGGCTTTTCTTGAAACTCAACTACTTAGATAAAGGACTGGACATCATTAATTTACCTCGAATCCTGAACGATCCAGAGGTACGCAACGCTGTACCAAACTATTTTAAGTTCACAGAACCTCCTTGCATTTCATATAAGTACACCAAATCTATAGCCACCAAAATATTCAATTACTCCAATGCTGTCAAGGAATTTGACTGGAACTTATACACGTCAGGAGGCTATAGTTGTGATTGTGAATTGTCGAACTTTATCTAAGGCCACCCATGGTAAAACATATTGTGACTGGTGTCCTTGATGTGGTGAGTGATAAGGATCTGAAATTACTCCTGATGAAAGGACTTAAATATAGAGAGCCAAGAATAATAAATCTGAAGGCCGACCAGAAGATAGTCCTGTCTGCATTGGAACAGTACGTTATTGATTGGTCTAAGCGAGAAAAAGTTGAACCTACAGCACTCGCTGATTGGCTGGACCTCACCAAGAGCAAGGTCGTTGAAACAATCCGCCATATTGACAGAAGTACTCTTCCCCAAGCAAAACAAGTACTGAGAAACCTCAATTCGCAAGAAGTTCTAGCAAATCTCCAGAGTAAATTCGTCATAGTCCCAGCAGACAAAGCTCCGAATAATAAAATATTCATATGTAAATATTACTATTACCAGGTGCTGGTTAAAGAATTGAGTGTAGATATATCTTCATCAAATACATCTACTTACTCCCAAACTGCATTTACTCTGGAAGATTTATTTAACAATCACAAAAAGTTTCTCAGGGAAAGAGGTATTTGTCTTCCAACCAATCATAGCGACATACCAAAAATATACTGGACTCCCAAAAATGCATAAATCACCATACAAAGCTAGATTCATAGCTGGTTCTAGAAGCTGCACCACCAAGCTTCTTTCAACCCTATTGACGAGGGCCCTTCAGGAGGTAAAAGCATTTTGGGAAAGGTATTGCGCCACTATTTACAAGAACTCTGGCGTTGAATGTATGTGGATATTGAAAAACTCAAAATGTCTTACGGAAGAACTTGATGCTAAAGGTCACATACCGTACAGACATGTATCCACATGGGATTTCTCGACTCTCTATACTACAATCCCCATCAGGACCTTATTGACCGTCTAAGTTCATTAATAGTATCTGTGTTCAAGAAAACTGATCGTAGATATATTAATGTCAGAAGCCATAAAGCATTCTTTAGCTCTACTACATACAAGAGATATCATTCATGGGATGTTTCTTTGTTTATGGAGTTGCTTGAATTTCTCATTAAAATATCTATGTGAAATTTGGCAACACAATATATCAGCAGCATATAGGTATTCCAATGGGTACTAATTGTGCACTCCTGTTGGCTGACCTGTATCTGTTCTCTTATGAATATGACTATATGCTGGCGCTTTCAAAAACCGATCCACTCAAAGCCCGTTCCTTCTCATTCACCAAACGCTATATAGACGATCTTCTCGCTGTGGATAATCGCTATATAAATGACGCAGTGAAGGATATATATCCACCTTCGCTGGATTTGAAGGAAACTACACATAGCCCTACAGGTACATCATATTTAGATCTCTATCTCTATAAAAATGAAGCGGGCATTCTCTCTCGTCGACTTTATGACAAAAGAGATGATTATAATTTCGACATCATAAACTATCCCTTTCTGGACAGTAATATTCCAGTGGGACCTGCATATGGCGTATACATATCACGCCTAGTAGCATTTGCTAGATCCTGTGTTAAATGTGACGATTTTAATCAACGTCACAAAACATTGTTGCAGAAACTTATAAAACAGGGCTATTCCACCAAGCGCCTCCACTCAAAGTTTCTCAAATTTGGCTATACATATCGCATGCTGATAGCAAAATACGAACGTAGCGTGCAAGATCTATGGCGCTACGTTTCGTAACTTGTGTCTAATTCCGCTAACCCGGGGCTAGGGGCCGTATGAACCCATGTACTTCAAGATCCTCATGGTACTCATATGAACAGTCACAATCAAAGCGTGACTGAGGTACATCATTTCTAGATGACGACTCTATAACGAATATTATGGATTAAGAATACTGATCAGCGATACGGATTTGATATTTTGAAACATCATGATGTCTTGCCGGCATCATTGAAAATTGTTGATCGCTTCTCTCTTGGAGGAAACAAGCCTATGTTTATGTATACTTTTGTCTTTTTGAATTTGGTGCTAATACTGTTATATGGAAATGGAATAGGTCTTTGGATTATGGACGCGGATATTCTCTAATGGACGACGGCTGGATTATGAATGACGGACTAGACGCTTGTAATTTGATTTCCTGATGTGTTGAGCTCAATATGAATACTATTGGAAAATTTTCTTGTACTAACCAACAGTTCTGTGGCATTTCAACATCTGAAAGCAGAAACGACCTCTTTAGCCTTTCTCATGAATTATGGTGATTTGTTTACAATGGTACCCCCTAAAACCGCTTATTTTGAGCGATTTTTAAGATTAATGTTTGGTTTTATCAAAAAAGCAGAATCGTGAAACTGTCAAATTTGGAACTGTTTTAAGGGAAAACTATTTCTGGTCAAATAAAATCACAGAAGTTGCAGCTGAAGAAGAGCGCGTTCCAATTATACAACGAATTATGACCCCACCCCCCAACCAAGTACACCAATAAAGGTTGACCCCTGCCATTTTTGTTCGCCATTATCCGAGAATGAACGTATCTATTCAAGTCAAACACTTTATTATCACAGAAAAAGTCACTTAAGGTAATCCCTAACCACTGCGGCTATTATCTCGTGTTCTCGAGCTTGGCTAAATATGACCAAATGTCCATTAATCCATGCAAAACATGTCTCGTTAAAACTATACAATATAGCCTCCATCTAGCGGCTGGAGTCCCTTGTCATCATTCAACATTACGTGGCTGATTGGAGCAGTGATGAATAGAGCCGCTTCAACTGGGGCTGGATAGGGGTTTCAAGAACACTACCCCTATCGGTCAATGTACCATTATTTCTGATAATTTTGACCTTTTCAGAAGACGGCTATCGGAATCCTCCGATTCCTCGATTAATTACGGGGTTTTGCGAGGCATAACTTTGAAGTATGCCCCAATAGCATATTATAGCGAGTGATATATATATATAGCAAACAACTGTAAAATTTAGAAAACAACCATGAATAATCAGTAACCCAATCACACAAGAATAGCGACAAAGCCCCACACCATCTCCGCCCTTACATTGCCTGGCCTTTCTCACGTTTTACGAAAACACTTCATAATTCAACCAAAAATACCTAACTTTGCCTCGTATGCCTTATCCGTTGTCCATTTTTCAACACCAAGTGATCCCAACAGCAGCGGAAAACACAACCCTTTTAGAAGTCGGACCACTAAAACAATTTACATTGGCGGCAATGTTAAAAAATGTTAATGTAATTGCATCTCCTCGATTCATTAATGAAGTCTAGACTTCCATATTTCGGCAAGAAGTACTTTAATTCAAGTGCTACATCCGGACAGACTTCTTGACGGGGGTCGCCCATCGAAATTTTGAGTTAAGCGCGCTCGTACAAATGACGTCATAATTTTGACTTTTTTCTCTGCTTTCAGAAAGCGGTGCACAGGCACCCAAATAGTCCCTCTTAGCAACGCCTTATTAGGCCTTGAGTTAAAAATCAAAATCACCTACCACTGGCCTTCAATTATTCGTTACAACAGAGACTGGAAAAAATATTGAAAACAATTCACTTCTCTGGCAGATGTTGCCTAAAGGGGTTAGCGGATCGGGACTATTTGTATTAGTGGTCTGAGCCCATTTAAAACCTGCCACATGTCGCTCACGTTTCCACTGTGCTGTCACTTTAAAGTGCATGTTCCTAAAGCCTGTGTATGACCACTGTATTCTCAAACTGGACGAATCTTTGAGAGTTGTCTCCATTCTCATGTAAACTGAAATTCATCTGAAAACTCCCCTCACTGAGACAATTCGATAACCTTGCTCACAGAGCTCTATACCACTGAGAATAATTGTGTGTGACCCATTACATGTATTTACTGGAGATTAGTAAAATGAGGATTTATTGCTCAAATCTACACCTGCTATTGTTATGCCATTATCTTCTTATGGAGATTTCATTGCAGACTAAAGGTTCTCACCCTCTGGAGCCTCCGCTATAGGTTACCCTGCCCATGCGCCCGTGACCCACTTCCTTTTTAACCCTCGGGCAGATTCTGCCCGGCGGTATTGTCGTTGCCTCCGTCGTCTGTCCGTCCGTCCGTCCGTCCGTCCGTCCGTCATATTGTAAACACATTATCTCAAAAAGTCCTTCACTTACAACAATGAAACTTCATACAGTTGTTTAATACAGCCAGTACCAGAAGCCTATTGAAAGTCGGTGCCATTGGATGTGTTTTTCAGGAGTTATGCCCCTTTATACATGTCTGGCTGTTTTTATCCTTGTAAACACATTATCTCAAAAAGTCCTTCACTCACAACAATGAAACTGCATACAGTTGTTTAATGCAGCTAGTACCAGAAGCCTATTCAAAGTCGGTGTAATCGGTTGTGTTTTTCAGGAGTTATGCCCCTTTATCCTTGTAAACACATTATCTCCAAAAGTCCTTCACTCACAACAATGAAACTTCATACAGTTGTTTAATACAACTAGTACCAGAAGCCTATTGAAAGTCGGTGCCATTGGATGTGTTTTTCAGGAGTTATGCCCCTTTATACATGTCTGTCTGTTTTTATCCTTGTAAACACATTATCTCAAAAAGTCCTTCACTCACAACAATGAAACTTCATACAGTTGTTTAATGCAGCTAGTACCAGAAGCCTATTCAAAGTCGGTGTAATCGGATGTGTTTTTCAGGAGTTATGCCCCTTTATACATGTCTGTTGGTCCATATCCTTGTAAACACATTATCTCAAAAAGTCCTTCACTCACAACAATGAAACTTCATACAGTTGTTTAATACAACCAGTACCAGAAGCCTATTGAAAGTCGGTGCCATTGGATGTGTTTTCCAGGAGTTATGCCCCTTTATACATGTCTGTCTGTTTTTATCCTTGTAAACACATTATCTCAAAAAGTCCTTCACTCACAACAATGAAACTTCATACAGTTGTTTAATACAGCCAGTACCAGAAGCCTATTGAAAGTCGGTGCCATGGGATGTGTTTTTCAGGAGTTCACACAAACCTGTGTGGATTGCTGTGAATAGACAGTAATCGTTCGACTACATCTACTATAGGTAATCACTGCTCTATTGCTATATTGTTTTGTCTGTCTATGATCTATATCATACAGGTAAAATTATGCCCACCCCAAATATGTGAGTTGTTGGGGTCAGAAACATTATTTCCACAATTGCTCTGGGCCCGGCCCGAGGGGTCCCGATGGCGACAGCCACATGTCTTTTACAGGCCTCTGGGGACCCGAGTCTACCGTTATTCGAGAGACAGCAAGCTGAGATGGTGCTCGCATCAGACATGAATATCAATGAGGAATTGTCTCCATTGTCCCCTGGTATTCCCCCCAGCGGTACAGTCAAGCATGCCAAGAAGTCGTTTGACGAGCCTTCAATTAGGTCGGGTGCTACGCAACGGTCTCCCACTGCTTCTCGGACAACAAAGGGAAAGAAGACAACAAAGGGAAAGAAGACAATGGGCAAGCAGAAGAAGTCGACCGACTGTACAGACCAGCCTTTTGTTGTTGGGACTGGACAAAAGAGCCATTCTTCCCAGCCTACAGTGGACCTTGAGATGCATTCCGTTTCGGCACCTCGGGCTACGACTGCGTCCAGCCATCCATCTTCTGTTGTTGTGTATACACCGACTTTGTCCAAAAACACTTCTCGGGCTACGACTGCAGGTTCATCCTCCGGGACTTCGTCTTCTGCGGTTTCTTCTCCGGCTGGTCGAGTGATTCCAAGTCGTTCTCGTACGCCACATCGTCGTTCTCCTTCATCACGTAGACATTCTCCGGCTGGTCGAGTGATTCCAAGTCGTTCTCGTTCTCCATCTCGCCGGTCTCATTGCGTGCGTCACAGCCTCCCACTTCTACTCAGCCACGCCGTTCTCGCACACCAGCACGTCGATCTTCGACTTCGGTTCGCCGGTCTCGTTCGCCTCGTCATCATTTCCGGTCACCTTCACTTCGGCCTCGGGTTCCACGACGTTCTCCTTCACCATCTCGTCGTCGATCCATTTCTTCACGACACCGTTCTTGGTTATCTCCACGTCACCGGGTGTCTTCGCATAGATCTCCACCTATGATCAATGTTTCACAGCCATGCCATCCACTTGATCGGTTGTTTGTCTACTAACGCTGCGCGTCCTATTCCTGTCCCAGTGTCGGGTACGGACCAGCTTGCTCCCTTAACCCTCTCTATACCGTTGTACCGATAAAAATATAGTTCAATGATTGCTGGTCGTTGGCATACAAAAATAAAGACTTTCTGGATAAATATTTTCATCATATTATATCTTGTTCGAAAGCTTGGAGTATCAGCTTTGAAAGCTTTAAGTATATATTCGCTTCATTCATGTTCATGACAGTGTTGATACCAGCTTGGAACTGTTAAAATGCCGGTACAGAAGGAGTTAAAGACTACATCTGTTCTTCGAGATCTTCATGATGTGTCTCCTGATCGTCGTTCTTCGTCGACATCCTCCACTCATGTTCGGAAGTCATCACCTTCACCAGATGACGGAGATTTACCGTTTCCTTACTTTGATGGCTCTTGTTCCTGAGATGCCTGAACCTACTAGTATTGGCCATTCGTTTAGTTCGAGACGTAAGCCCGTGACTATGGCTTCTACTGTTGTCCCATCCAGCCACCAGCGGCTACAGCACCGACTTCCTGTGCACCGTCTCCGGAGTGGGCGTCCTTATTGTCTACTTACGACTGTCAACTAGAGGACCGTGACAAGTTAAAGAAGCCTAGTTTCTCGTTTTATAGGATTCATCACAGCGTCCTTCCAGACAAACCTCCTATACTGGACTTGGATTTGGATCAAGTTGTGAAGAATACCAAAGCTGCCACCACCCTTACGGCTAAGAAAGTGGAGTGTCTTCAACAGACATTCATCGCCATTCACCGCATTACATTGTACACCGACTGGTTCCTGTCTGCTTCATCCTGTCTGGTGTTTGATCCTTCTATCCGTCAACCTAAGGGTGCCGTTCTCCTGTCTCCCCGCACATCAAGCTTATCTACGGGGATGTTTTTACACGTTGAACAAGACGAACTGTCATGTGATCGAGGCTTCCGCTTTCGCATATGCTTCCCTTCTTCAATCTCAGCGTAAGGCAGTATTGCGTAACACCAAACCCGAGGTTCCGGCTTCTGCCCAGAACACTATGATGCACCAGCCGTTGACTTCCAAATTCCTGTTTAACAACGCAATTCAATCCATCATGCCTGGTATTCCGGAGGAGAGAACGTCTAGACTTCTGGCTGCTGCTTCTCGTCGCCCAGTTTCTGCCTCGTCCGCATCTAACCAGAAGACAAACCGAGGTTCAGTTCAGAAGACAACCCAACGGGAGACCCCTTCTGATGGTTTTCGTCCCTTTGTCAAGTCTTCAACTTCCCGTGGACGACGTCGGAGAGGCACTAGAGATAGAGGTAGAGGTGCCTCCAACAAGTGACAGTATACATTCCTTTCGTCTGTCCGCCTTCCGTCATTTCAGTCATCTTGTCGTCAGCGGTCGTCTGCAGCATTTCTGGGAAAATTGGCAGTTCATTACAGACGACGTTTGGATTCTAAGGTCACTGAGAGAGGGATTTCGCTTCACCTTCCAGGACCATCCCGAGCTCATCTCTCGTCCTCATCCATCACTGCTGCCATTTCCCTCAGGACACTTTCAGAAACTTCTTTCATCCGTCACCACTCTCATCACAAAAGATACGGTCAGAGAGCTGCCTCAGGCCGAGGACACAAGTAGGATTCCGACCAGATGCATATGATAATCGACCTGAGATGTCTCAACAAGCTGTACCTGTCACCACCTCATTTCAAGATGACGTCGGTTTCATCGATCCGGGCCCGTCTACATCACAGGGATTGGCTGGCCTCCATCGATGTACAAGACGCATATCTGCATATACCCATTCATCCTCGACATCGTCGATACCTACGCCTCGCCATCGCCGGTCGACTATTCGAGTGGCAGGTGCTCCCGTTCGGAGTCCACATCGCCCCATGGCTTTTCACCCGCATCACAGCACCAGTTATGCCGTTCCTGCATCTACGGGGTATTCACATAGAGGTTTACATAGATGACATCTTCATTTGGGCAATGGACAAGTCTCTACTCAACGCTCAGATCCGGTTCGTTTTACTCGTCCTTCAACATCTTGGCTTCATCCCTCATCCTCAGAAGTCAGAGTTGGTACTGGCACAATGTCGTCGCTTCATCGGGGCAGTCTTCGACACATTCCATCAGTTGGTACGACCCCCGGAAGACCGGTGGACCAAGCTTCAGACGATGGTTCGAATGTTTTTGGCTTCACCTTCAAAGTCCCTCAAGCTTTGGCAGTCTTTTAGGTCTACTCACTTCCACTCAAGACCTCACGTCCTCAAGTTCGGCCTCTGCAATACCACCTGCAGGGGTATCTTCAGATGTCATTCCTCAATCCGCTAGTTCCGGTATTGACGTCTCTACATCCACATCTGATTTGATGGCAGTCGCGTTACAATGTTATGCAGGGAGTACCCTTTGTACTACCAGCTCCACTATACCATCTCTACACTGATGCATCCGAGACAGGTTGGGGAGCCCATCTAGACAACCTAGAGATGTCCGGCAGATGGTCGACATCGGATGCCAAATTTCATATCAACTTCTTAGAAATGAAAGCTGTCATCTATGCAGTTCAGCATTGGAGTCCTCTTCTGGTGAATTCATCTCTTCTCATCGCAACAGACAATTCAACCGTCATTGCTCATATCAACAAGATGGGTACCACCTGATCCTATCCAACATTTCGTCTGGTTTGGACCCTCTTCGACTGGGTTTTGCAACATCATTGCCAGCTTCGTGCTCGTCATGTTCCAGGTCGGCTCAATGTACTAGCAGATCGCCTTTCTCGTCCCGACACTGTTCTGCAGACCGAGTGGCAACTGCATCCAGAGGTCTTCCAACGCATCACCAACGTCTGGGAAACCCCTCTGATCGACCTGTTTGCGACGAGGAACAATGCACAGCTTTCCCTATTGGTCAGTTCAGTTCTGGACCCTCGATCCTACGCCATCGATGCTCTATCGATCAACTGAGACAACTTCCTTGCATATGCCTACCCACCCATTGCTTTACTGCAGGAAGTACTACAGAAGATTGCTCAACACGACTGCATCATTCTTCTCATTGTTCCGTGGTGGCCCCGTCGACCGTGGTTTCCGACTCTGATCCCTCTACTCACCGCCCCACCACGTCGCCCACCAGTTTGGGCCAACCTGTTAAGCCAACCTTACGGGATACTCCATCACAACCCGCAGTTGCTCAACCTACACGTCTGCAGACTATCCAGAGTGCGCTCACAGACCAAGGATTTTCAGCAGATGTTGCAGAGATGATGGTTTCATCCAACCGACCTTCCACATCACAGCTCTATCAGTCTAAGTGGAAATATTTCATCTCGTGGTGTCGACGTCGAGGCTCCGATCCCGACACTGCCTCTCTTCCTATAGCATATATAGTGGCGGACTTTCTTCTTCACCTACACCGAGATAAGAAGTTTAAAAGCAGCACTATTGAAGGGTACCGGTCAGCCTTGACCCAGGTTCTACGGTTATCTGTGGGCATTGATATTAGCCTGGATCACAATATGTCTGCTCTTATACGTGCCTGTGATTTACAGTCCCGTTGTTCCCGTCAACTATTAGCGAAGTGGGACATTGGTGTGGTTCTCAGCGCATTCCTTCGTCCACCCTTTGAACCATTACAGTCAGCCTCTATTAAAGCTGTTTCCTACAAGACTGCCTTCCTTGCGGCCTTCGCCCTGGCGCCTAGAGTATCCGAGCTTCATGCCTTGGAAAGGAAATCGATGACTTGGACGGCAGATTGGTCACGCATCTCCTTCCGCCCTGTTCCAGAGTTCATCGCCAAGAATGAGACTACGTCAAGGACCTTGTGCTCAACGTCTGTACTCCATCCCTGCATTAACAGATTTTGTCCATGGCCTTGATGACGACAAATTATTATGTCCAGTACGAGCAATATGTCACTACTTCTCCCGTACCGATCCAATCAGAGGTTCTCGTCGACTACTGCTGCTGTGTCTTCTCCCAAAGGTTACTCAGGACATCACCAAGAATACTGTGGCCTCTTGGTTGAGAAAGACCATTAAGTGGACATACGAACTCGCCCTCGACGCTTCCCCGTTTCTGGCCTCTGCATCTTCCCATGAAATACGAGCCATCGCCACATCATGGCCTTTATAGAAGAACGTATCGCTGGATGACATTGTCCAATCCTGTGCTTGGAGTGCCAATTGCACATTTACGGATTTCTACCCGAGAGACCTGTCTGTACAGACAGACAGATTGACCACGCTAGGGCTGCTCGTAGCTGCCCAGCATGTGGTCGCCTAGCTTTCAAGAAAAAGGGTGGGGGGGGGGGGGCAGCACCGATCTCGGGCCGACCGACCAGTCTGCAAGTAGATGGTTACGAGATACGGCACATCGGTGATCGCCACTACAAGCCAGCCAGCTGTTAAGACCCCGACACTAGGTGAGTATACATTCTATTTAGGTACTTTAGTGTCGGACATTCAAGGAAAGAAATTGCCGATTAGAGCATATCTGTTGGTACTCTAGTATTCGGGTGCAGAGGTCTTTACCCTTCTTACGGTTTTACTAGTAATTGCCTCTTAGCCCCCACAGTGCTCTAGGCCAAGGGATACTTACGGGTTCAGCCATGCTCAGTTGGGCCACTAGTAATCGGGTGCAGAAGTCAGGTTTTTACCCTTCTTACCGTTTTACTAGAATTTGCCTCTTAGCCCCTACAGAGCTCTAGGCCAAGGGATACTAACGGGTTCAATTTATGGTACCATATATCTCTGATCACTTCAGCAAAGTCTGAGGCCCTGCCACCATACCGTTGGTAGTGGAGCATAGCAGGTGTAGATTTGAGCAATAAATATTAAACATTTATAAACAATGTTGGTATTTATTATCAAATCAAACCTGCTATTGTTTTGACTGCCCAACCCAGCGTCCACGCACTCTTCTTGGCCTTTTACGCATCACGCTTACAGGCTGCAGTATAAGAAAAAGAAAGTGGGTAGTCCGTCACGGGCGCATGGGCAGAGTAACCTATAGCTGAGGCTCCAGAGGGTGAGAACTTTTAGTCTGCAATGGAATCTCCATAAGAAGATAATGGCATAACAATAGCAGGTTTGATTTGATAATAAATACCAACATTGTTTATAAATGTTTAATTTCTGTTGGAAAATGGTGGTAAACTTGCATTGTTGTTGTGGGTGCAGTTGTGGATTTATTCTAGAAATAGCTTCCCATCAGCATCATCGTGTAGAAAAGTAAGAAACTAAAATCAACTTTGTGAGAGCTTACTCTTACATGTAGAAGAAAATATTTGAAATTGATTGTTTTGAGAGAGAGAGAGAGATAGAGAGACTAAAACATGAAATGGAATACAAGCCCTCTAGCTGGTGTTGTCGATGTAGGAGCCCCGTGGAGCTTCCGGGGATTGACCTGGGATGTCATTGTGCACACCGCAGGTCATGATAATAATAAGCCTCGGCTCGTCAGAGAGCTTGTCGTAAAGCCCGGCGCACACGAGAGCTATCAGCTGAGCTGACGGCCTCAATTGTCTGTCAGCTCAGGGGCTAGCCGGGGAAAAAATATCAAACTTGCCTCGCGAGGCCAAATCCTCATCGTGTGCGGCGAACGCAAGTCAACAGCTCAGCAGTTTTATAGGACCGGCCAGTGAATCGCATGTTATTTTCACGCGATTCATACGCACGACTCTTCAAAATGGTCTTGAAGAAGACGTTATGCGGGAACTGAAATCAATTTCGTGAAACTTTTGCTCACCGTGTGCGCTGAAACCACACGAGAGCTAGCCCCTTAGGCTTAGCTGACAGGCAATTGAGGCCGTTAGCTCAGCTGATATCTCTCATGTGCGCCAGGCTTTAGAGGTGACTAACTGAGGCCCCTGTGGGGTTCCCGGGTGTGAAAAGGAATAGGACCCCACCCATGTGGTTCCCGGGTGTGAAAAGGAATAGGACCCAACGTCGTGATATGACTGAAATATAGTTGAAAGCGACGTTAAATCATACTCACTCACTGTCGATGTAGGATTTTTATGTTTTCTTTCTTCAGGTGGAGGTGTTCATCCTCAGTTGGTGCCATATGATATTCTCACTGACAAGGAGAAGAAGAAAGACCGGAATCAGGCCCAGGAACTGCTGAAGTTCTTACAGTTTATGGGTTACCGAGTGCACAGGTTAGACATCATTCTCACAATGGCACCATCCAGTGGGAAAGTTCTCCCTCCATAATTGTATTCTTTTTTCTTGAAACAATTCTATACAGTTATACTTGTAGTTCACTTCCAAAAATCTTCTGCAAGATCTTAAATATATCATTCTAATGTATCGGTATAAGTTATACTTATATAAGATACCTTAACATTTGCGAGAATTATGTTTTGCTGATTTACTTCCAATCCATGTTCGCAGTTCTAATGTTTGTGATAAATGTGCCGTTGCAGCAGGGAATCCACAGGAATACCAAATAAACTGATTTTTTATGTAGCTAATGATAGGGAGAATCATTTGTATTGAGTATTCACAGCTATATCTGGTTATTTTGATAGGTTTCAAAAACCTCTGAGCCGTTGTCACAGAAGTGTGAAACCCACAGAGAAAGAAAGCTGAATAAAATAAAAGAATTAGTGTTGAAAGTTTTGAGCAATTAAGCTTCACAGTAATCGAAGATCTTAAGTCGTTGCAATGATTAACACCAGCAGTTTAGCTAAGTTGAGTAGAAAAAAAGTTTCACAGAAAAATTTAGCGGAAAAAGCGCGAAAGAAGTATCCCGCGAATAATAAGGCATTGACAGTATTTTTTCATAATGGTAACTAGTATATTAATAAATATGAACAGATGACATTTGCTTGTAAATATATTATAGATTTACATTATTTGTAAGCCTCATGTAAAACTAATAGCTAGTTCAGTAGTTGCTTAGAAGATTGACTTATAAAAGAAGTGATGGTGTGATGATTCTTAGCTGCATTGAACATACATGTATTAGATCATGGAGTTAAAAGAGATGGAGCCACAACTCCGTCAGATCAAAGTGTACCATGTGCGTGACCGCCTCAGTGGGATCCCACCGGTTTAGCCCAGGGATTAAGACATGGCTCGGTCTTGCTCGGCAACTATCGGTTTTACGCGCATGCGCCGTAGTAACATTATCGCGACCACTTAAAGAGATAGTGTATTGTGAATGTGGATTGATACTCAACCTTCCGCTGTTGGTAATATCACCAAGGCTGGTGGCATTACACAACAGAACAGATCATTTATTCTTTCAGTATGTTAACTCTGTTATAATTATTTGAATAAGGTAGATTTTAGGGGGAAATAAATATAGCAAAAATGCCATCTTGTTTGTAGAAATGGTGTCTGGATATATTTGATTTATTGGTAAATGTTAACGTCTTTTGTTTTAGAAACCAATGTCCAAATCTGTCATATGTCAATAAAAATCCATTAAAAGATATTGCACTTTTACGACCATATCGCATATTTTGCGGCCCGTCAAACTTGTTAGGGCCTATCTAAAAAATACCAGTATTTCTTTATTATCTGAAACAAGTATAATAAGTATGAGGAAATTATTGAATTATTAATTGTTTTGAATAAATAATAAATGAAGGAAACACATGACGCAGATTGCTCTAGTAAAACTGATAAACTCATGCAGAGGCAGGACACGTCAAGTATTTGACAGTTGTCACTCAACTGATTATTCTCAGGCCAACGTTTACTATAAATACATTGGCTGTCTGATCTTTCTAGTATATAACGTCAGCGATATTATTCAGAATGGCATGTATATCTGATGACGAGGATTATTTGTTTGAACATATGCAATGCAGATCTAATTGAAATTAATCTTGCTGACATCACCCTTACTGCTTTGAGGTGTATTTGAGGTGTACTTGAGGTGTAGTTGAGGTGTACCTGGGAGGTGTACCCTCGGATATTGAGGTGTAGTTGAGGAGTATCGAAATATGCAAATTAGCGCCTCAGTGAGGTGTACCCCTCAATGAGGTGTACCCCTCAGGTAAGGTACTAGCTGAGGTGTACTTGAGGTGTATCCAATTTTGAAAAATGTATTCATACCTCCATTGAAAATAGGTACCAGGCATATTTGTATTCTCATTTTTCAGTGAACACCTCTCAGTTGACTGATCCCCATCCTCCTCGTACAATAAATTTTCTGCACCACTTTTCGCTACAAAGCCTACAACTAACATATGAGCAGCCAAACTTGAAAGTAGGGGAAGGTGACCGTGTATGTCAGAAAATGGTAGCACCACACTTATAAAGGAGCTTTAACATTGACTCACACGTACTTCTATTGCCACGCAGAGGATTCCAATGCAAAAGCATACAAGGGACCAATGTATTTAGGAAGTGACAGTTAACATATTCATTTTGGAAATATATCTGGAAGGTTGACAACATATCCACAGGTGCCTAAGGTTGCATGAGATTAACAATAGTTTCTCTGTAAATTATACAACAGTGCCCATTAACTGATTGCTATGATAACTTGAAGTGAAGAATGTTACAGCAGGTTTTAGTTTGATGTATTAATGTCCTGGTGTCAAAATAATAATAAAAATTGAGTTTACATAACATTTTTCGTGTTGTTTAGAAATCCAGGAGGTGTAATTGAGGTGTATGTAGGTAATTTAAAAGTGAGGTACATGTTTTTTTGACAAAGTCAATGAGGTGTACTTGAGGTGTAGGTAATTTAAAGTAACATTCAGGCCAGAATGATGATCCAGCATAGACATGTAGAGAGAAAATTAAATTTAATGCCATGTTCAGCAATATTTCGTCTATTTAGCGAGTATGAATAAAAGATTGTGCTGGCAATTACTTACAATAAGTGGATGGTATATTATGCTCAATTTCAAGACAAATCTTTCCACCAAGTCCACCAGATATCTTAGGTGTAGGTGGATAACTGAATATTATGTTCATGCCAAGATTGTTACGGTGGAGTGTAGGAAATATACTTGAGGTGTAGGTAAATTATGACGTGTAAGTACATACACTAACTTTTGTACATGCATATTTTAGCAAAGTCCATGAGGTGTACTTGAGGTGTAGGTAAAAGTATATTTTGACAAAGTTCATGAGGTATCACTCACTGTTTATTATTAATTTGTTAATTGAACAAGGGCTGTGCTTATTTCAAACTGCCAGACAGAATTGGTGTATGTTACAATAGAATATTAGACTAAGGCAGGAACATCCAACTGAGACATAGCATTAACAGGTATAAAGAAAGTCATTAAGGAAGAGCTCCAGCTGAGAATGTATATGCAGCTGACACAAGAAATAGCAGAAGTAGATTTTATGTATTGTAAACTGGAAAACATGGCAGTGTGACTAACGTCACAGGACCTACGAAGTACAGTAGGCATTAGGACTCGAACGCGAACTGAACTCTTGGAAATCCCCACCCCCAGTTGAAATCCTGCCTATATTAAGATGGGCACGTCCCAAGTCAGAATCGCCAGTGATTTTCATCAAAAATCACCAGAAATTTTCATCAAAAGTAGGTCAGCTCAGAACTTGTTGGTAACAGTCTCTTAATGCGCCTTCATTCCAAAATAAATAACGATCGCCGATTTAATTTTACAATTTTTTAATTAAAGGAAACAGATTGAATAATATAGGTTCAGTAGATTTCAAGCTTTACGTGTGAAAATACATTTACATCTCTTTAATGGTTTTCAGTGCCCTTGTACAGGATCAAAACAACTTTTTGAATCACATTATTTCCCCAACAATACAACAAATTTTTATATATAGTACTATAGTAGAAAGGTAGCATTTATTTAGTTTACGGTAATTCAACTCAAGACCAACACCTTCTATGCACAAAATAATAATGATTCTATGTCATTCTCCTGAGCATAACCGGTACAAAGACGAATAAATAGCGTCTCTACATCACGTTGTTATCTAGATATATGAGATGACACATTTTGGGCATCGGCAATCTGATGAATGTACTATTCCGGTTTTCTTGTTTCACATTATATACTATGGCGGTTGATCGGTGATTTTCTTCATTGATAAACGTTAAACCACCTCAGCTTCGTTATGGAAACAGCGCTGATTGTTTGAGGGGATGAAAACCCCATAGGGCTAACTGTATAGGACTCCTCAGTCCTGGCAATCTCATACATGATCACTGGAACAAATAGGTCTACATCTGTGCTGTGTAAACTGGCCTGCCCAGCAATACCAGCCACTAGCCCATACTTCTGCCAGAAGCGAGTCATAAATTTGTAAACTGTCAGTTGTGCTGATTAAGACCGACACTTGAGCCCTGTGTTATGGCTGCCTTAGTGTGATAGAGGCAACATGATATCTTAATAGGACTTTGCCTTCACCGCTCTTTAATGCAGAAGATGATGGTGAAAACAGCCATAGCCCTTACAGGGACATATTGTTAATTATAAATCTAATTTTAATCAGAATTATTTCAGATCAGAACTTGCTGGTAACAATGCCCTAATGCACGTTCATGCCAAAAATCAAGGTTCTAATGTCAACGGTTCTGCTTATTTTGCCGACGAAAGGATTCGGATGGACTCACTCATTACCGGACAATTTGCGATCTGTAGCCTACTTCGTAGGAACAAGGTATGACCTGTCAAGAGTGTTCACATGTGTCACTATGGTTCTTTTATTCATAGAGGGTGTATGAGATTTACAGTCAGCCAACCCATTTATTGATTTATTTTAAAATATAGCGCTTGTGAAGATCTTAAATGAACTAAGAAATGTACTTTGAAATATAAATAAAACATTGAGTTGATGGGCAGTGAAATCTGTATGGGAAGCCAAGGTATACTTGAAGTGTACGGAAATTACAAGTATATTTTGACAGCCCCAGAAGTGTACTTGAGGTACATGCATATTTTGGCAAAGTCCATAAGGTGTACTTGAGGTGTATTATATAATATTTATTTTGACAAAGTCCATGAGGTGTACTTGAGGTGTAGGTAGATTACACATATATTTTTACAAAGTTCCAGAGGTGTACTTGAGGTACGTGCATATTTTGGCAAAGTTCATAAGGTGTACTTGAGGTGTAGTATATAACATATATATTTTGACGAAGTCCAAGAGATGTACTTGAGGTGTAGGAAAATTACAAAAATATTTTTTCAAAGTCCATGAGGTGTACTTGAGGTGTATACACCTTGAAAAAGAAAATGAGGTGTACACCTCAACTACACATCAACTTGTGGCACCTCAAGTCTGTAAGGGCAGTGATGAAGACGAGCCATATTGTTTTTGCGGTAAACTGAACAACGATAGAATGATTGGGTGCGATGGCTCACACTGCGAATATGAATGGTGGCATTACGACTGCCGGTATTAACAAAGATTCGGTACTGGAAGGAGACTGGATCTGCATAGAATATACTCACGCTTCCAAAAAATCAACTTGTAAGTGTTTTTTCATTGTTCATAAACGAAATATATAGGCCCTAGCGCAATATATATAGGGCCGTAGTTGATATTAATTAACGGAACACCTTTGCAAAACACTACATTGACAGATTAAGTAAATGAATCGCATTTTCACTTAGAAATGAAATAAACGCAATGAAATGTATCATTTCTATATCTTTTTGGAGGCAAAAGACGTTCACGATTCGTAAGTAAATGTCCATCCAAATCGGAAGACAGACGACAAACCAAAACTCCTGGTAAGTAATAAAGATTATTTTAATTTTTATTCTTAAATATATCTAACCGTTATAAGTAGTGTTACATAATAAAATAACTGGCACCAAATTCTTAGGACAGAAACTAAATGATAGAAAAACTACAAATCAGTATTATTTTGTATTGTGATTAAATAGTGAAACTGATTGACATCTTTCAGATTCACACCAGTACCATCACATGACGATTGAGGACATGAAGATGAAAGGAGAAGTCATATTTGCCAGCGCACTGAAGGATGTTTTAAAGTTTGAGATTTTAGAGGTGAACGAAGACATGGCAGTGGAAATTGGAGTTATAGTTTCCAGTCTCCTTGGTGTTACTAATGCTGAAGTACTACGGATCAAAGAAGAATTGGAACAAAGTTACCCACACCAAAAGACTTTGAAATGATGCTGAATAAAGGAGATGGTACGATGAGGCGGGATTTTGGCCTATACCTGGTGCGGTTGAAATTCGTGAAAAACGGTCTAAATCGAGTCATTTAAACACACATTTAGATACGAAGGACCGCTTGGATCAAAAGATTTTCCAGCAGTGGAGTTATAATACCACCGCACATCACCAAGTTAAATGGCGTTTTGGTCCAAGGGGTCCTTCATGTCTAAATGTGCATTTAAATGACTCGAGTTAGACCCATTTCTCACGAAATAGCACATGCTGCGGATTTCAGGTTCATGTCATAACTACAATCATAACGCAAACGAGCTAGAACTTTCACATATTGTGTACATATATTTTCTCTTGCCGTTACATTAAAACACAATTATTTATAGGACATGTTATTTTTAGATTTCAACCGCACTACATTGGCCAAAATCCCGCCTTATCGTACCACGGCATCTCCTTTCACAATCTATGTCTCAGTGATTCTCTAGAGACCCAAGTTACGAAACTTGTCATGATGACGAATTGTCCTTCATCAGGGGAATCAATGGAGTTTTTTGCTCAGATACTAGTGGATGAACTTTTGAAAGAGTTGTTAGCCATTAAATTTAAATCTAGAACAGAGATAGAACCAGTGAAATGTGCCACCCAGCTCCCTGAAGCCGATGAGCAAATATTACCGGTATGCTACGTTGCCGGATACATTCCATTCAAACTGTTAAAACATTTTCGTTGATTCTCGAATAACAGGTTATTGTATTAAAGTTCTTTCATCTTGGCAGGTTTCGGGTAACTGGCTTTGCCTTTGATGCCAATGATCATGTATATATTTTTTTTTTATATGAAGAAAATCTCCATTTCCAATGCAAATATTCCAATGTGCGATATGTCATGCAATATAGAAGAGACGCTTGTCTTTGTCACCACTGCTGGTAGATGAGCGACCTGTATTTCTTTGCCATGGACACGCATCGTCCAAATTCCACCCTGGAGACTGATTGTTACGTTTACGTCTATCTTCTCGGCTTCGGATTTCATCTTCAACAAAACAATCTTGTCGCTTGATGAGGTGTTGACCAGAAAAGCTTCGAACTTTGCAGCTTCAACAATGCTATCTATGATAAATTAATAGTGAAAATATGGATTGATACGTACATATGGCTCTACATAATATAACTTTTGCTATGGGATGAATATACACGTTATACAGAGCTTATATTTGTTTTCTAAAAGTTCGAAACATAAGAAATAACAAAGCTTGCTGGCAGGATTGCAAAGCGAACACTCATTGTTGTGGGCCCCAAAGTTTGCAAGACAGATCGATATCTTAGCAGTCTTGTATTTCCGAACAGCAGTTTTTCATCAGTTTCATACGACATGGGTGGCAAATACAGGGTGGGTGGATGCTGTTGATGTCATGCTGAATATCGATACCAAAGGTCTGAAGGATCTGTTTCTTAAACGTCTGTTTTGATATTTGTCTGGCCATATTTTCGGACACTGCACATAAGCGGCAGTACAGCCAAAGCTGCTCCAAGTGTCGGTCCATTTCTCCGTATATTGAAATATTTTGTAATGCTATCTCGATTTGAATGAACCGTCTCAACATAATATTTGGCTTTTATAATCGATATTCGAGAAAATATCACATGACAGAATAAAACCATATTCAAGGATGATAAAAGATGTGGTAATTATTTCCTTCCTGTTCATAACTAAATATAAAATTGTACATAATATTGAACAGTTGAACGTATAAACATGTATTGAAATGACCACTGCATGTGTAAATAAAGTAAAGAAATAAACTCGCCATGAACCCAGCCATTCGTGGTATCCAACAGTGCATATCAATATATTGTTTTATTTATATTTATTTTTTTAATTTACTTATTGCATTTAGACAGTTTACAAGGGCGTCTCATCTAGTAATTGGATGAACTGGGATATAGCTGTTTATAATGAGACGTTGTAGGGGAATCTCTCCGGCATTTGTTGATTGGGGCCTGACGATTACTCAGAGATTATCCCACAGGGGGTATTGCTGATCAAGTGCCAGTTAGCTAATAGCCTTAATATGGCACCTGAAGAGAAGAAAACGTCAAACTAGCGTTCACATAAACCAATTTTTTCGCTTTCCTGTTCATTGCTCCTTAATATGGTAACTGGTGGCTTGGAAAAATCCTAATAGGCAGATTCATTTATTCAGAGATTTAAAATGCGGAAATTGAATTTATTTTGTTTTGAAAATGACAAATTTTCACATTTTGACAAAATCCCTAATGTATTTTAAATGGGGATTTTTCCATTTATTTACTTGTGGATTATACTCGAACGAGCGACTGCTCCCTGATGCCGTTTTGACCACGCGTTACCAGTGCGATTATGAACTTCCTTGCAAATTTTTGTAATGTTTGGAAATGCGGAAATTACCGAAATCGATTAAAATGTTCGAAAATGATGGTCAGTTTTCAACACGATGTATTTCGGAAAAATAGTATCGCACATTAATTATAAAACTATCACCATAATCCGCATTACTTCGAATTTCTTAATATTTGCTTTGCGCATAATTTGTATCTGGTAATTCAAACTTATCATCAATGCGCAGGTTAGATGATTCACTTCCGCCCTTTTAATCAGTCGCCAACAGACCCGCAAATTTGTCGGGCGGTCACGCACATTGAACATCAAAGAATGCTGTGCCCGTTGTCAGCTATTCAGTATACAAGGGCCGTACTGCTGGCCAGGGCACCTTGCCTGAGAGAGTTGTGGCTCCATCTCTTTTAACTCCATGATTAGACCTCACAAATATGTACTAACATGTAGTTGTATATGTCACTCATACCTTTGATGTCTTAGCCCAGTTTCACACTGTAGTGAACACCAAGTATTAAACTTGCCAGCTGCATGTGTCAGCTTTAGGTAGTTCCTGTGAAAGCTCTCTATATGCTTATGTATTGAGAGAATATCAACTAGGAGAAATTAGCTGAATATGCTTCATACATGTCATATATGTATCCGATTTAAAGACAGTTTTGATAGCTTTATATTGAACTTTGTCTGGTAGTATTGGCAAAACATGTTTCCTCCTGACCTCATTTATGTAAGCATTAGGGGAGCTGAGACACATGCCTGACAAGTTTACATAGCATGAAAGGGCAATTGTGTAAGCTTAGGTCTGGACTCCTGGCAAGGCTCTCTGGTTTGTGAACTGTTGAAGAAGGCTCCAAACAGGATATTATTACCTGCAGCTCTTGCATATGGTACTGAGATCTTCTTCGATTATTGTACAAGTGGCTGGTTGCCGGTTAGCCTATTTGAATGTGATGGCTGGTGTTGATGTCTGTCCACTTCTATGGACATGATGGAGGCTCACAATACTGTCCTCTACCCCCATCTAAAATCTATCTGTATCATTTTACAAGTCCAAATATTTCTGCATGTATCTGTGCTTGCATGCTTCTGATTATGTGTTGTAGTCCTGTAGATGACTTTCTTGAGAAGATGTTTTGTATATGAATGATACTGGCTACCAGTAGTATCCATCTAGGAGCACACTCAGTGATAATTGATCCGTGATATATCACTCTCTCCATATGGATGGATTGTTAATCAGCTGGTGATAGTTGTAACTACATGCAGTGAAACCTTTGTAAATTGACCATGCTCGGGACCAGATTATAGTGTCAGTTCTGACTGGGTTATGGATTATTAAAGATGTAATCAGCCTCAAAAGCGATGGATTTTGTAAACTCTCCCCTGTGCGTTTTTCAGCAGCGAAGTTTGCTAAAGCATATGTATCAGACCTCGAAATAAGACCGCACGGGGGGATCAAAAAATTTATCCCCTGATTTTTGGTTCAGGTGATCGATTTTTTGATCTCCTGGTAAATCAACCAGGTAACCAATCGATCACCTGAATCGGTGACTAGAGATTACATGTTGTATGAATGTATGATTGGTTTTTACCCCTCAGCCCATAGGGCTGTGGGGTCTTGTCGTTGCCATGTATCCGTCAAAATTTTCTTGTCCGCTGAATATCTGCAGATCTATCAAGTCGGGCCTGACCAAACTTTGGTGAGAGCTTCCTGAATGTTGACTGATGAAATGATTAGATTTTCAGATGGCTATGATGATTTTCTGATTTTTAATTATTTTTTTTTTATTATTTATTGATGGTTTAGCTTTTGCACTGTTATCTATGCCCATCGGGAACCCGTGGTTGCATGTTTCATTGTGATTTTAGAAGGTTCCCTGATACAAGAAAGCCTGGTCCATTCAAGATTCAAGAAAATCATTGGATGGAACCCCCCCCCAATTCTCATATATTCTGAGAGCTTACATGATGCTACACTTGTTCAACCTATGCACCACCCTCGGGAGGATTTCCCCACCCCTGGGGCACTAAATGTTAAAGTTTGGAACTTTTTCCTATCCACAGCTTGTCAGCCTCATATGATATGTATGAGATGCAGTGTACGTTGTTTTTTCACACACACACATGCTGAATCACCTAAAATGTATTTCTTTATAGTAAAATAACTAACAGGTTGGTGACATTATTTATTTCAGAAGTACAAGAGGAAATAACCGGTGGGGGGTTAAATGAAGGACAACATTTTTCTTAAATTTTGCTGTTAAATCATTCTATTCGACTTTTCGCGTTGTGCGTCGCCTTTTTGAAGAATCAAAACTCGACGCGCAACGCGCGACGGAAAAAGTCGACGTCGCGTTTTAAAAGGCGACGTCGCCCTCTCTGTCGCGCATCGTGCGTCGGGTTTTATAATGTTAAAGAGATAGGCCAAAAGTCGACTTTTGCCCTATCTCCTAACATTGTAAAAGTCGACGCGAGACGGAGAGGGCGACGTCGCCTTTCAAAACGCGACGTCGACTTTTAAAAGGTAGACGCGCGACGGACATTCGCGTCGCGCGTCGCCTTTTGGTTTACAAAAGTGCACATGTCTGGGGAGCATGTATTACTATAATGTTCACAGCTGTGATTTTCGATTCTTGTAGCTCCTGACCGGTGTTGGTAATTTGGTGAGAATTTACTGCAAGATAGCAAGAATGACAAGATATTTTGCATGCATGGAGACTATGTACAACATAATATATTTGTTTCGCTGTCTGAAATGGTTTTTTTTTTGCTGATTAATTTTCGAACACTGATGGAACCTGTATTCCACAAAATGCACACCCCTCAATCGAGAGGACAATTCGCATCTATTAGCTTGTCAGTGTGAATTCAAGTTTCCAATAATGAACAAAAGCGTATGTAAGTAACTATTTTGCAGGATTAACAGTTAACATTAACGCTTGTGTAGCTCAATGGAACTGTGAGGTCTTATATCCTGGAGACATCCTGATGAATGTCTCCTGATAAAACGCGCCACGTTGCATTTTATCTCGAATCATACAACCCATTTTAATAGTAAGGCTTTGTTTTCTGCCATTTTAGACTAGGGACTATATGCTGTCAAAGTAAAGGTGAGGTTTTGGGTCATTTTACTTTCGTTTTCGGCCGGAAAACCGTAAGATCCCACATTTCCTTTGACCTACACAAGCTATTAATTAGTTTTTCCAGTCGTTACTGTTACTCCTGCAAAACTGTTATGCAAAACTGTTACTTACATAAGCTTTTGGTTCATTATTGGAAACTTGAATTTATTTTACGTATTAGTCCGGCGAAATATGAACACATTGAGAAGCTAATAGATGCGTATTGTCCTCACGATGGAGGGGTGTGCATTTTGTGGAACACAGGTACCAGTGTTCGAAAATTAATCAGCAATATAACATATCTGACAGCGAAACAAATAAATTATGTGGTACATAGTCTCCATGTATGTTAAATATCTTGCCATTCTTGCTTTGTTGCAGTAAATTCTCAGCAAATTACCAACACCGGTCAGAAGCTACAAGGATCGGAAATCGCAGATGTGAACATTTTTTTTTTTTTTTTTTCAAAATTAACACCCCAAATCACAATACAACGAAACAATACGAGACAGAACAAGACTATATGATACGATACAATACAATAAAATGCAAAATAATACCATACATTACAATACAATATATTACAATTCAACATATTACAACTCGATACATTACAAAACAATACAATATTCTAAACAATACCATACCTTACAGTACGGTGAAATATACCATAATACAACACATCACAGTACAAACACACACCTTTACATAAAAGAAGAAAGTTAACAAAGATTGTGAATTTTATATAATACGTTTGTACAACGTATAGTGGCAAACTTCAATTGATAATTTGATTGATAATTTATTGTGTCTCGTGAACAATATGGAGTACATGCTCCCCAGACAGGCGCACTTTTGTAAACCAAAAGGCGACGCGCGACACGAATGTCCGTCACGCGTCGACTTTTTAAAAGTCGACGCGCGACGGGAAAAGTCGCGTTTTGAAAGGCGACGTCGCCCTCTCCGTCGCGCGTCGACTTTTACAATGTTAGGAGATAGAGCAAAAGTTGACGTCGACTTTTGAAACACGACGTCCAGTTTTGGCCTATCTCTTTAACATTATAAAACCCGACGCGCGACGGAGAGGGCAGCGTCGCCTTTTAAAACGCGACGTCGACTTTTTCCGTCTCGTGTCGAGTTTTGATTCTTCAAAAAGGCGACGCGTGAAGCGAAAAGTCGACGTCACGTTTTGGAAGGCGACGTCGTGCGTCGTGCGTCGACTTTTACAATGCTAAGAGATAGGCCAAAAGGCGACGTCGACTTTTGAAACACGACGTCGAATTTTGGCCTATCTCTTTAACATTGTAAAAGTCGACGCGCGACGGAAAAGGCGACGTCGTGTTTCAAAACACGTCGACTTTTTCCGTCGCGTGTCGAGTTTTGATTCTTCAAAAAGGCGACGCGAAAAGTCGATGTCACATTTTGGAAGGCGACGTCGTCCTCTCCGTCACGCATCGTGCGTCGACTTTTACAATGCTAAGAGATAGGCCAAAAGGCGACGTCGACTTTTGAAACACGACGTCAAGTTTTGGCCTATCTCTTTAACATTGTAAAAGTCGACGTGCGACGAAAAGGCAACGTCGCGTTTCAAAACACGTCGACTTTTCGCATCGTGCGTCGACTTTTGCAAGTCGACGCTCGAGATCAAATTGGCACAAATAGAACACCATAGCGGCCCTGGGATAACGTCATCGATGTTCGATGAAGTCGAATAGCATACGTTGGTAGAATCACCACACGTGAAAACGCTTATTTTGCCCGAAGGGTACTGTCGTCGTCAGCATCGTCTGTCTATCCGTCTGTTTGTCTGTGGACACGATATCTCAAGAAGGATTATAGTCAGGCATTTTAAATTCATACCACATGTATGCATCTGGTGAAGGGTCAGAAGTCTAGTGAAAATGACCGACCTTGACCTAATTTATCAAGGTCAAATTCTAATATTTGCTATATTTTTTGAATGATTAAAGCTAGGGTATCCGAATTCATATTACATATGCAACTGGTGATTGACTAGAAGCCTATCCCAGTTGGCTGACCATGACCTATTTTTTCAAGGTCTAATACTGTTTATCATTATATAATATGAAGAAATATAGCTAGGCTTTCCAAATTAATACTATGTATACGTCTGGCGATGATCCAGAGGTGCCCTGAAGAGGACTGACCGTGACCTATTTTTTCAAGGTCAAATACTGTTTATTAAGATATAACATAGCTAGGCTTTCCAAATTAATACTATGTATACAATTGGTGATGGTCCAGAGGATCCCTGAAGATGACTGACCTTGACCTATTTTTTCAAGGTCAAATACTGTTTATTAAGATAACATGAAGAAATATAGGTAGGCTTTCCAAATTAATACTATGTATACATCTGTCGATGGTACAGAGGTGGGCTGAAGATGACTGACCTTGACCTATTTTATCCAGGTCAGATTCTATTTAGTAAAATATTTCATGAAGGATTATATCTACATTGTCCAAATTTATACCACATATGCCTGAACCTGGAGTGTATTGAATACCACTGACCTTGACCTATTTTTTCAAGGTCAAATACTGTTTAACATGATATAACATGAAAAAATATAGCTAGGCTTTCCAAATTAATACTATGTATACATCTGGTGATGGTCCAGAGGTGTCTTGAAGATGACTGACCTTGACCTATTTTTTCAAGGTCGTATACCGCTTATCAAGATAAAACATGAAGAATGATAGCTAGGTTTTGAAAGTTAATACTATGTATACATCTGGCGATGGTCTAGTGGTGTGCTGAAGATGACTGACTTTGACCTATTTTATTCAGGTCAGATTTTATTTAGTGCAATATTTCATAAAGGATTATATTTACATTGTCCAAATTTATACCATATATGCTTGGACCTGGAGTCTATTGAATATCACTAACCTTGACCTATTTTCTAAAGGTCAAAATTCTATGTTCAGTCTTAAGTTCTCCAAATTCATGTTCCATTCATGGTCTAAGGCGCTTCGCTGGTGACTGCTAGCCTCACACCGCTGAACCGGCATAGGTTCGAGCTGCTCTCGGGGTACCCCGTCTTCCTCGGCCAATCAAACTGTCACCATATATGAGTGAAACAACCTTGAGTGTGACATTAAGCCAATCCCCCTCCCCCCTCTTCCCCAGAAAAACTGTTGAAGATGACTGACCTTGATCTGTATTTCTAAGATCAAACTACTTGATTTAAACTTGAGCTTTTTGGAACAGTATATTTAGAGCTAAGAATTTGATCATGTCAGATATTTGCTACATGATATTATCTTTTTCTAAAAATACATATTGAGCAATGCATGATTGCTGAGTTAAGACAATAACTGATAACCGAGGGGTATTGGAGCCCATTGGGCTATTTTTCTATTTTCTCGTGAATAGTAGAAACAAGTTTGATATTTTGTGGTTAAAGGTGTTTTATTTTGTACCTGTCGTAACCTAGGTCACTTTCGCGGAGTTTGAGAGACATCGATTTCAGCCTAGATTTGAGGCTGATTACATCTTTAAGGTTCAAAATACTTTAAATTTAAGTATTGGGACCCAAGATAATGTCAGTATTAGAGATTGGTCAGTTTACCCAGTTGTCGGTATTCTCAGGTGTCACTGTGTTTGTATCTTCTGCATCTTGAAACTTTTAACATCAAAAGTTTTCTTTCTTCTTCATGAGCATGAACTAGCAGGCCTCTCATGTTGTGTGTTCGCAGCTCATTCTCCACTAACGGATGTCTTCCAGCATTTTCAGTTGGAATGATAAGATACAATTGTGCTGATTGTGCATGAATTGGCTGCAAGCCTTTGATTTGGATTTTACTAATTTCAGTTTAGTTATAAATGATATCCCTAATTAGAGCATTTCCACAAAGTGGATGTGCTTATGTTTTCATGAGAAACGACTCCGCCGCCGCCGCGACTTTAAACGTGAATATCTCTGAAACCGTTAAATATTTTCGGGTCAGACTTTGTGTGCTATCTCCTCAGGCCTGGGAAATTTGTCTGGTTGTGTTTCGATACCCGCTGCTCACCACTAGGTGGCGTTGTAGTCAGATCATAGGTAAAACTTTCTCTGACGATTTTGTCTGAATGGCTTGTCTGATTTCTTTGAAATTTCATTACAATCGTCTTGAAGGATAGTCAATGTGCTGAAAAGATTTTGGTGTGGCTGGCATAACTATAAAGGCAAGTTTTTTTGCGTCTCAAAAAAAAAGTTTTTCGTGAAATGAAAATTTACCAATTCGCTTGGAGAAATATTTAAAAACTGTTCTATTCTAGGTTGCCAAGCATAAATATAGGATTGCCGACATGATAATTTCCTTTCGGTGAGAACCAAATTGCCATTTAATGAAAAATCTCATTCATCTGACTTAACGTCAAAACTTCCATAACCATTATCATGATTAAAGTTTTTTCCATTGAACTCTTATGTGCCATCGCCCTAGGGCTTTAGATTTCACCTGCTTGTTTTTCGTGGCATTTGGTCATCACTTGGTGGCACTATAGACATGAATGCAGGTAAACATGTGTAACATCATATCTTCTGAACAATATGTGTTATTTCCATGAAATTTGGGTATAATGACCTTGCAAGATAGGCAAAGGACTGACAAGATTTTGGTGGTGTTGGTGAATCATGGAGACACATTTTTGCATCTCAAAATAAGATTTTATTTTCACAAAAATGGAAATTGCTTCTTAATCAGGGAAAAGTAATTCTATTTTGCTGAACATCTATGTAACATTCCCAGTGTTCTAATTCACATCCCTTGTAATTACAAGCGTCTAGTCCGTCATTCATAATCCAGCCGTCGTCCATTAGAGAATATCCGCGCCCATAATCCAAAGACCTATTCCATATTCCACATAACAGTATTAGCACCAAATTCAAAAAGACAATCATAGTATACATAAACATAGGCTTGTTTCCTGCAAGAAAACAAATGGACATTGTGAGCAATATCACGAAACTACATAATGAAGCAAAATCCTCAGATGTGGCCTGGGAAATGTAGATATTGGACTAAGTCATGAGAATTTCATATATTTAAATATGAAATTCTGATGACTTGTCCAATATCTACATTTCCCAGGCCACATCTGAGGATTTTGCTTCATCATGTAGTTTCGTGATATTGCTCATCAAGGGTGGCACTATAGACAGTAAACTTATATAGCACAATTTATTGGCATTTCATCTGTTCATGAAGTTTATTATTGTCAGACGGACAAAGGATTTCAAAGGACTGAAAGTTTTTTTGTTTTTTGTTTTGATTGATATTGAAGGGCCACCTCTCATACGGATTTTTGCAGTCCATCAACATAATGCTTGATTTATATCTCATTATACATTCTTTTTTTACAATTACTAATTTTATTAACATTATGGTTTAAAAAATGGATTGAAAGGACATTGGTGCTGTTAGCGCTGGCATAATCATGTGGCATAGGGTATAGAGAGCTAAATATATCTAAATCTAGGCTACATCAACCCCTGCTTAAACACATAAAACGCAGTCAGAGAAAATATTCAGTATGGAGAATTGCAAGGATTCAAGTGAGCTTGAAGTCAGGACATTTTGGTCAAATAGACCTACTGTAACACTGATATTCTGCTTTGCCTTTCAGGCCTCATATTGTAGGCCTGTATGTTGACCATTCAGGTAATAACACTTATAATGGCACTTATTGCATAATGCACTTTACATAAGTGGACTAGTAGACTGCTTGTGTCAACAAAGTAAACACTTCATTTCCAGAATCAGTGCTATTTCTCTCTCCATTACTGATATAATTATTTGATCCTGTTCCCAATTACATTTCTTTAGTCTCCAGTGGCTGTGAAGCCCTGGGCTTCCAGATGTCTGGGGATGCATTCTGGCCAATTTTCAATGAATAAAATCACAAATTATCACTCAGTTAATGCTCAGTTTTTACCCCTCGGGCAGATTCTGCCCGAGCGGTATTGTCGTTGCCTCCGTCGTCTGTCCATCCGTCCGTCCGTCCGTCCGTCTGTCCATCATATCCTTGTAAACACATTATCTCAAAAAGTCCTTCACTCACAACAATGAAACTTCATACAGTTGTTTAATGCAGCTAGTACCAGAAGCCTATTCAAAGTCGGTGTAATCGGATGTGTTTTTCAGGAGTTATGCCCCTTTATACATGTCTGTTGGTCCATATCCTTGTAAACACATTATCTCAAAAAGTCCTTCACTCACAACAATGAAACTTCATACAGTTGTTTAATACAACCAGTACCAGAAGCCTATTGAAAGTCGGTGCCATTGGATGTGTTTTTCAGGAGTTATGCCCCTTTATACATGTCTGTCTGTTTTTATCCTTGTAAACACATTACCTCAAAAAGTCCTTCACTCACAACAATGAAACTTCATACAGTTGTTTAATACAGCCAGTACCAGAAGCCTATTGAAAGTCGGTGTAATCGGATGTGTTTTTCAGGAGTTCTGCCCCTTTATACATGTCTGTTGGTCCATATCCTTGTAAACACATTATCTCAAAAAGTCCTTCACTCACAACAATGAAACTTAATACAGTTGTTTAATACAGCCAGTACCAGAAGCCTATTGAAAGTCGGTGTAATGGATTGCTGTGAATAGACAGTAATCGTTCGACTACATCTACTATAGGTAATCACTGCTCTATTGCTATATTGTTTTGTCTGTCTATGATCTATATCATACAGGTAAAATTATGCCCACCCCAAATATGTGAGTTGTTGGGGTCAGAAACATTATTTCCACAAGTGCTCTGGGCCCGGCCCGAGGGGTCCCGATGGCGACAGCCTACATGTTTTGTTTTGTGACGGTCCCCAGAATTTTGAAACTCGAGATGTGAAATTGCACATATACCGTTGCATTTTGACATTTTGCATTTTGTTGATAATTAGTTTTTTTAACTGAAAGAGTAGAAAGATTTTTGAAGTGGAACTTCTACATACCTGCTATATGGCAATTTTTACATGTATATCTAATTGAAGTAATCCATTGGAACCACTGATGATTTTGCAATAATAGAGAAGAAAAGCAACTCCGAGTAGGGATGACAATTCATTCTGTATATTTCGCTATTGTTATAGCATCTTCAGCAGTGAACAAAGTTACAAACAGCTCCATACACTACAGCTCTAATTGGTGAAAACAATACTTAATCTGCTTATTTGGCAAGAACTAATTAAACTACACAAATGAATAAAGTATGGTGATATAGTGGGTATGTACCTACATTGAATATTTCTACATGTCATGAAGTTTGGATAAGGACTGTCCTTTTAACATGATATAGGTATAATTTTCTTGGCAATCCACATCAGAATTGATGGAAACCTACAAATGTTGTAACTCGCATGTTTCATAATTGTATATTCCCATGCGAGTTAAAACATTTGTAGAGTGTGTATTGTATCACCTGAATCACACCATTTGTAGATCACTGTGAGGTTATTGCTTAACATTTAACAATTTCTGACGGCATTTTAATATCCGTCCAACCTGACAAACATAATTTACTGGCTTAACTATTCATAAATGCGTATTGGCTAAGATCACATTATGCCTTGTATATATACTGTGCATATGGAGCTGTTTGTAACTTTGTTGTCCCCCGCTACTTAGTCATGTTAGTAGGGGGGGGACTTAGAAACACCGGTGTCCGTAATTCAGTGATTCCGTAATTCCGTAAGATTTTCTTGTCCGGACAATAACTGGTGAACGATTTAACCGATCAACTTCAAACTTGGGGTGTGCCTTGACATTGGCGAGAGGACGGTTGGGATTGTTTTCCAGGCCAAGAAAAAAAATATGTCTGTTTCCGGTTACCCGACCGAGTCTAGATAAATCGTGCGACTCTAAAAATTTTATCAGCAAATTCCAACGAAATCACTACCAAGGCCGCGTTTTACGACAACAACAACAACAACAACTGTAAAGCGGCGCGCCCACAGTCAGCATACCGTAAAGTGTGACTGGAGCTGACCGCATGGCATGGCGGCAGGTTGACGATCTTTTCAGGAAATAAAGCACCTACTTCTAGGTCGGGAATCGAGAAATCAGCAACCCGATTACGCTTCAGTCGACTTGATCATGGTTACCAGGACAATTTTAAACATATTCTCCATCAACTTCGAAAGAAATCTACTGATTTGATGGCTTGAAATGACGTTTGTTAAAGCAGTGTTTAGCGGACACGGCAGCTTGCAAGTGGTGTTCGTTTTCAGCGAAATCGGCGACGACACAGTCAAAGCTAGTCGCCGTCAAAGTCTAACCGACCGGTACCATTTCTCCGCTAAAAAATCCAAAATTTCCCCGACTTGTTTTATTACCCCTCAGCCCATAGGGCTGTGGGGTCTTGTCGTTGCCATGTACGTACGTCCGTCCGTCCTAGCGTCCGTCCGTCCTAGCGTCCGTCCGTCAACATTTTCTTGTCCGCTAAATATCTTCAGATCTATGAAGTCGGGCCTGACCAAACTTTGGTGAGAGCTTCCTGAATGTTGGCAGATGAAATGATTAGATTTTCAGATGGCTATGGTGATGTCATGATTTTTAATTATTTTTTTTATTATTTATTGATGGTGTAGCTTTTGCACTGTTATCTATGCCCATCAACATGTTCTGGTCCGCTGTCGGGTCTGACCAAACTTTGGTGAGAGCTTCCTGAATGTTGACAGATGAAATGATTAGATTTTCAGATGGCTATGATGATGTCATGATTTTAAAAAAAAAAAATATTATTTATTGATGGCTTAGCTTCTGCATTGTTATCTATGCCCATCAACATGTTCTTGTCCGCTGAATGTCTGCAGATCTATCAAGTCGGGCCTGACCAAACTTTGGTGAGAGCTTCCTGAATGTTGACAGATGAAATGATTAGATTTTCAGATGGCTATGATAATTTCATGATTTTTTATTTTTTTTAATTTTTTAATTTATTGATGGCTTAGCTTTTGCACTGTTATCTATGCCCATCGGGAACCCTTGATTGCATGTTTCGTTGTGAATTTTGAAGGTTCCCTGATACAAGAAAGCCTGGTCCATTCATGATTATTATTGAATGAAGGACAACATTTTTCTTAAATTTTGATATTAAATCATTCTATTCTACATCATATGATTTATTCTAAAACTTTTGCATGAACCATATTTGTGTCCACACATTTAACTGGTATAACATAATGCTTCAATTTTTGTCACCAAACATGTTACTGTACCTTGGAAATTATGTAAAACGAGTGATTAGGAGAGCCCATTTTTAGCCTGACTGTGCAATTTTGAATCAGTTTGCATACCTGGAGCTCCCCCCCCCCCCAAATAATGATAAGGGTTGGCCTGTGTCAATAAGTGTGTTTACTTGTTATCACACTTGTGCAATGCATAAATTGCCACTGATAAAGCTACACTTCCTTCCATGCTGTAATCCCAGCACATCACTCACGTGAAACCGAAATCTGTTATATACGGTATCCAGGGATTTTTTGCAGGTTCCGATCTCAAACTCCCAGTTCCTTTTCGTAATTCATTATTGAGGGTCCAATTTTTTTAAGTGAATTTCGGCGCAAAGAGCCTGTGATCAATCACAAAACAGAGGTTTATTAACATGAAATTCAATACCCAGCTATGCAATCGGATCGATATTGAGGCTTCCAGAAGATTTTTCTAGGAGTATTTCCTTCAGAAATCTTTTCAAATTGAACAAAAACAACACTTTCGTTATTTGTTTCATTTGAGTTTTGGGTGCCCATATGTTTTCCAAAACTAAACTGGCTCTAGATGCAGCCCTGATCCTACTTGACTAAAAAAAAAAGGCTGAGGGGTCCACGCACCTTTTAGGTGCTTGCCTGCAATTCATGTTATGAATGCATTGAAATAAACCCCCAAGATTCAAGCAAGATTCTTCTGTTTTCGAGAAATGGCTTGTTCAAATCATTGTACTGTTGTACAGTCAGGAATCGCGTCTCGTTTCTCAAATTGTTCGAATTAGGTAGTCGCTGGTACAAACCTCCATGATGTTCAAATTAATTTCCCATTTCATTTTATGTTGTATATGTCAATTTTTTCTTCAGGCTTTTCCAGAAAATAAGTACACTCTCCCTATGGAAGGCACTGAAATTCCATATGGAATTTTGTATTTTTCACTAAAAATTTCATCATTTCTGGGCGGAAATCCTTGAAATATATTGTTTTGCATATCAAGTTAATAAATTAAAACAATACTCGTTTTGGTGGTAAACAGCAGTCAAACACATTATTGGCAATTCTCATTTCCATAATATCAGTACAATAACTGGTTTCAGCAGAACTTATTGAAATATCAAGATTTGCTGGATCCAGTAGAGATAAAAATACCAACAATATATTTTGAGGGTATCTCCCCCCCCCCCCCCTTTATCTTTTGGGGGATAAGATCTTTTGAATATCTGAAAATATTGGGGGATGTGTCCTGGGAGAATATGTTAAAGTGGGTGGGAATGTTATACAATCAAGAATATATTTGTAGACCATTGTATATGGGACAGGAGTACTGGACATCAAAATAAAATTTATTTCCAAAATAAATTTTTTTTTGGCCCTACCTACTCTATTTTTTTCTGGCCCGTAATCGGAAACAGACATATATTTTTTTTTGGCCTCAGCAATGTGCGTAATCTAATATGGCCGCCGTAAGCCATATTGGATTATAAGCAGTTGGATCTTGTCCGGACAATAACTGGAGTACGATTCAACTGATCTACTTCAAACTTGGGGAGTACCTTGACATCGGTGAGAGGACGGTTGGGATTGTTTTCCAGCAATGTACATAATCCAATATGGCCGCCGTCAGTCATATTGGATTATAAGCAGTTGGATCTTAGATTTTCTTGTCCGGACAATAACTCGTGAACGATTTAACCGATCAACTTCAAACTTGGGATGTGCCTTGACATTGGTGAGAGGACGGTTGGGATTGTTTTTCAGCAATGTGCATAATCTAATATGGCCGCCATCAGCCATATTGAATTATAAGCAGTTGGATCTTGTCCGGACAATAACTGGAGTACGATTCAACTGATCTACTTCAAACTTGGGGAGTGCCTTGACATCGGTGAGAGGACGGTTGGGATTGTTTTCAGCAATGTGCATAATCCAATATGGCCGCCGTCAGCCATATTGGATTATAAGCAGTTGGATCTTAGATTTTCTTGTCCGGACAATAACTCGTGAATGATTTAACCGATCAACTTCAAACTTGGGGTGTGCCTTGACATTGGTGAGAGGACGATTGGGATTGTTTTTCAGCAATGTGCGTAATCTAATATGGCCGACGTCAGCCATATTGGATTATAAGCAGTTGGATATCTCCATTTTCAAATCATACTCTTCATCAACTTGGAGTTGCTTTTCTTCTCTATAATTGAAGTAAAATGGTGTGTTCTGGTGCATTTTGACAGAACATTTAGACTTTGAAGATGATATGTAATGATGCCCCAAAATGAACTGAATTTTCCGTGTCATCTCTCTGTCTCTCTGTAGGCCCATCTTTCTTGTCATACCACATATGCAGCTGGTGATAGATCAGAAGCCTAATGAAATTGACTGACCTTCACCTGTTTTATCGAGGTCAAATTTAGCATTAGCAATTTTAAAGGAGTGAAGATAGGCTCTCCAAATTCATAATACTTGTGCAATTGGTGACTGACTAGAAGCCTATCCCAGTTGACTGAACCTATTTTCTCAAGGTTATATACTGTATATTATGATATAACATGAAATGTAGCTAGGCATTCTAAATTGATACCACATATGCAACTGATGATGGACCTGAAGTCTATGAATATGACTGATGTTGACCTATTTTCTCAAGCTTAAAAACTGTATGTTAAATCACATGTTAACTGCCAACATACACTTCAAATTTAACATTGTCATCATTTTGTTGTGGCTGTGGTTGTCTTCCAGAACAATCTTATCTAGCGAATTTTTCATGTGTTCCAACAGCTTCATGCTTCAACAGTAACTTAAACCATGCTGTATCGGCTGAGCTATTGAAACACCCTCCATTTCTTAGGTCTGACATACTGCATCACTGTCGAAATATGGGTACCATGACAGAGTGATAGATCACACAGCCAGTGAAGCTTCCCGATTTACATTGAATGTCATCATTGCCTAAGTTGTGTTGCAGCATTTTACAACAACAACGATTAGCTGACTTACAGTGAAAAATTATAGTGAAAGGTATTTATTTTTTGTTGTTTGGCATTTTTATTTGCTGGCATTGTTTCAGATAGAATACAACAGCTTAATTCATACAATCAGGAATAAAAAGGGTGATAAAAACTATCGTAGGAAATATAAAAGTGGCAATTTGAAATTTTATTTTTATTCAATTTTTTAATGTGGTGGGCTCATGAAATGCAAAATAAAGCTGGTGTTGCCTCACACTGGGTTTCGCCCATTGGTGAAGAAATCCCTTCTCAGAGGCACTTCTACCAGGGATGATTCCTGATTGCTCATCCTCCAGGGGTATGTCCCCCATCCTAAAAAAAAATTGCCACCCCTAATAGGCGCCCAAATTGGGGAGATCTAAAGCCCTGTGAGTACCAAATTATGTGTTACAAAATTATCTGGGGAAATGCTCTTCGCCTGTGTTTCACACGAGCTTTCATTTAATTTCATCAATATTCTGTTTTCTTCTCTATCTTTCTATGGCACTGTTCTGGTCTCTGTGGTGGTGGTGGTGGTGGTGATCTTATTGGGGGTTGAATTGCGCTCACTTGTCCTTGACCTTGACTCGGCCATTCCGTTTTCTTCTGCTGCTGGTGTGTTTCTACCTGTCTGCTATTGTGGCACATTGTCACCCAAACTATTGATGTATTATGGTGGTTGCTCAACTGCGCTCGTTGCCATGGTAACAGTGGAGATGTGGGGGGTCATCGACGTGAATCTCATTCCAGGCAGAGTAAAGATTCGGAGGCAGATAGCGGAGTAGGCGTGTCCGCCACGGAGAAGCGTTTTGCCTACAGCTTGCTGGAGAAACTGTTAGAGTACCTCGACAAGGCCTCTCAGAATATGAAACAGAGTAAACCCAGCAGTCGCTACAGCCGCAGGGGCAGCTATACCACTGCTACTGAAGACGTCAAGTTCTTTGGAAAGGTCAGAAAATCATGCCTCTGTCTTCATTGTAAATAAATGGTATATAGTCCTGTTCCTCAAAAGATCACATTTGTGCTGTATTGTTTGGGCACAAGCCTTTAATGCTGGTCATTCTTCAAACTTCCTGCCTAATATTGACCTTGCTGACACTGATAGGAGATGAGTTGGACCTGGGAGCTAGGTTTATTACAGTCACTGATTGCAGATATTTAGCTGTTGCTCACTCTTTAATGACATTTCACGAGAAGTGATTACAGTCATGTATATAGTATATAGACCCTGGAATTTCTGGATTGGGTTTATAATGGCTTCAAACAAGCTGCCAAACTGAACAGCTTTAAAGATGTAAACCCCTCGGCCATTTTGGCCTCGGGGGGTATTGTCATTGCCATGTACGTCCGTCCGTCCGTTACCACATTTTAGGCAAAACCGCTTGAAACACAACCACCAAATTTTGAACACTTATTTATCTAGTGCTAAAACAGACGCCTATCGAAATTGGCTCTCCTCGGCCCATATTTTACAGAGTTATGCCCCTTTACAAATATATTAATTTCTATTTCTGTCTTATATGCTTGAATGTAACCAATTATATCTGCAGAACTGTGTTCGATATAGCTACTATATTTTGAAAAATTATTTATATTGTTGTACATGTATTCTAGACACCAACAAAAAGTTACTCGCCTTGGCCTTTATTTTACAGAGATATGCCCCTTTTCGGGTGCAGTTATCTCTGATTTTGTGATATATGCTTGAATGTAACCAATTATATATAATTAATTGTGTTTAATACAGCTACCAAATTATTAGGAAACTTTATTATCCAGTTGTAGTCTCGATACCTACAACAAAAATTAGTTGTCTCTGCCTGTATTTTATGAAGTTATGCCCCTTTCGGATGTAATAATCTCCGATTTTGTGAAATGTAGTTGAATGTACAAGTTATATCTGAAGATCCATGTTGGAAACTTATTGTCCCCCACCACGTAAGTGGGAGGGGGACTTGGAAATGCTACCTGTCTGTCCGTCCGTCCGTCCCAACCATGTTGTGAACGCGATATCTCGAGAACAATTCAACTTATCAACTTCAAACTTGGGGGGTGACTTGACATCAGTGAGAAGATGGCTGGGATTGTTTTTCACCAAACTGCGTTATCCAAGATGGCCGCCATCGGCCATCTTAGATTCCAACCATCCCAAAAATGTTGTGAACGCGATATCTCGAGAACAGTTCAACCGATTGACTTCAAACTTGGGGGATGACTTGACATCAGTGAGAAGATGGCTGGGATTGTTTTTCACCAAACTGCGTTATCCAAGATGGCCGCCGTCAGCCATCTTAGATTCCAACCATCCCAAAAATGTTATGAACACGATATCTCGAGAACAATTCAACCGATCGACTTCAAATCTGGGGAGTGACTTCACATCAATAAGAAGATGACTGGAATTGATTTTCACCGAACTGCGTTAACCAAGATGGCCGCCGTCAGCCATCTTAGATTTCATCCATCTCCAAAATGTTATGAACACGATATCTCGAGAACAATTCAACCGATCGACTTCAAATCTGGGGAGTGACTTCACATCAATAAGAAGATGACTGGAATTGTTTTTCACCAAACTGCGTTAACCAAGATGGCCGCCGTCGACTATATTGTTAACGAGATATCTCAAGAACAATTCAACCGATCTACTTCAAACTTGGGATGGCTTCACAATGGTGTGACATTTTCCGTCCGTCCCTCATAACGTCCTTCCGTCCCTCATACCGTCCTTCCATCCCAACCATCTTGTGAACACGATATCTCAAGAACAATTCAACCGATTAACTTCAAACTTAGTGGATGGCTGGGATCTCAGAAGAAAGTCACTCATTTTTCGGCACAACTATGCCACCGGATGATCTTTCTCGATCACCCTGTTCCCTTTCTTCCATAGACAATTTGCAACATTGTCCTTCACAATTATATCTCCTTCACATCAACAACACCACACTCCTAGCAACAATTTACCATCACACAAAATATATATGGTGATTATATCCTGTGTGTGTGAGAAGCCCATTTCCAGACAAGCTTTATGGCGGGGGACCTGCTAGCTACTCAGCTTGTTTATCTACTTGTATTCTTACCCCTCGGCCATTTTGGCCTCTGGGTATTGTCGTCGCCATGTACGTCTGACCATTACCACGCATTTTAGGCAAAACCGCTGGAGACACAACCACCAAATTTTTACCACTTATTATGCCCCCTCTAATTAGAGGGGGGCATATAGCGATCGCTTTGTCTGTCTTGTCTGTTCGTCCGATATCTCGGTTAATATTTGATGGACTGGACTGACAGGCCAGGGCCTCGTAGTTGTGCAGCGTAGATTTTTTTCCGAGTTTCGGTCATTTTTACCCCTCAGCCCATAGGGCTGTAGGGTCTTGTCGTTGGCATGTACGTCTGGTCGGCCGGACGGACGGACGGACGGACGGACGGACGGACGGCCGTCTGTCAACAATTTTTTGTCCGGGCTAGATCTCAGTTACTATTTGACTGACAGTTCTGATACTCACAGTGAATATCCCTAGTATCCCAGAGATGTGCACTGTCATGTTTATTCCGTGTTACGTCATTTCTTTACAGAGTTATGGCCCTTTGAAATTTCGCGTCACTAACTTTTGTCCGGGCTAGATCTCAGTTACTATTTGACTGACAGCTCTGATACTCACAGTGAATATCCCTAGTATCCCAGAGATGTGCACTGTCATGTTTATTTCGCGTTACGTCATTTCTTTACAGAGTTATGGCCCTTTGAAATTTTGCGTCACTAACTTTTGTCCGGGCTAGATCTCAGTTACTATTTGACCGACAGCTCTGATACTCACAGTGAATATCCCTAGTATCCCAGACATGTGCACTGTCATGTTTATTTCGTGTTACGTCATTTCTGTACAGAGTTATGGCCCTTTGAAATTTTCCGTCACTAACTTTTGTCCGGGCTAGATCTCAGTTACAATTTGACTGACAGCTCTGATACTCACAGTGAATATCCCTAGTAACCCAGAGATGTTGAGTACTACACACACACACTCGACTCTTTCCTGGAATAGATATTGTCCGGGCTAGATCTCAGTTACTATTTGACTGACAGTTCTGATACTCACAGTGAATATCCCTAGTATCCCAGAGATGTGCACTGTCATGTTTATTCCGTGTTACGTCATTTCTTTACAGAGTGATGGCCCTTTGAAATTTCGCGTCACTAACTTTTGTCCGGGCTAGATCTCAGTTACTATTTGACTGACAGCTCTGATACTCACAGTGAATATCCCTAGTATCCCAGACATGTGCACTGTCATGTTTATTTCGTGTCACGTCATTTCTGTACAGAGTTATGGCCCTTTGAAATTTTCCGTCACTAACTTTTGTCCGAGCTAGATCTCAGTTACAATTTGACTGACAGCTCTGATACTCACAGTGAATATCCCTAGTAACCCAGAGATGTGCACCGTCATGTTTATTTCGTGTTACGTCATTTCTTTACAGAGTTATGGACAGATGTGCACTATTATGTTTATTTTGTGTTATTCCAGTTTATTATGACCCTGGATTACTATTTACTACTTAACTGATACAGCCTTAGTAAAGGTGTTTAATATCCCCTATTTTAGCACTCTGTTTGGCAAAAATATCATTCAGTTTGCGTTTTTATATTATTCCGTTTACGGTCACACACAGCGCTCCTTTTTGCGCTGTCAAAAAGGGTTCCGCATTCACGAAAAGTGTTTAAGTGCGCATTACAAAAATCATTTGTTTTTTTAGTTCAGAAGCATAAAACACCAAAGCTATGTCAAAACTACAGACTACAAATCATGTTCATCTCATTGAAACGGAAAATTCTTTTCTGCCCAACACATTTTGAATCGTTGAGTATTCTCTTGAATCAACATTAATACATATGTGGGTAAATAAATTTGACAGAATTCAGCAGATTTTTATGTCAACCTGTTATTCGCTGGACATATTGTGCTGAGGGGTCAAAGCACCTTTTAGGTGCAGCCTCATGTTCAAGAGTTACGTATGCCCCTTTTTTCTGAAATCTCCATGAATGGGACTTGTCCGGGCTGGATCTTGGTTGATATTGTATGGACAAGTATGAAATTTGCATTATATGTGCAGTGCCCCATAGTTGTGCAGCGTAAATTTGTCTACGTTTTGCTTATATTTTCAAGAGTTATGGCCCTTTGTTCCTGAAATCTCAGTGAATTGGGATTTTTCCAGGCTGGATCTTGGTTAATATTGTATGGACAATTATGAAATTTGCATGATATGTGGTAAGTGCCCTGTAGTTGTGCAACGTGAAGTTTCTCCGTGTTTCGCATATATATTCAAGAATTATGGCCCTTTTGTTCTTGAAATCTTTGTGAATTGGGACCTGTCCGAGCTGGATCTCGGTTAATATTGTATGGACAAGTATGAAATTTGGATAATATGTGGTCAATGCCCCATAGGTGTGCAGCGTGAAGTTTCTCTGCTTTTGGTTATATTTTCAAGAGTTATGGCCCTTTGTTCATCAAACCTAAGAGAATGGGATATATATATTTGTCCATGCTGGATCTCCGTCCATAACCGATTTGGACTGGCAAAATACATATGTTATTCTACATTCCAAAGCAGACCATATGGGTCCCGAAGTATGAAATTGGCCCAAAAAGGCTTCATAATTCCACCACAACATACTCAGGAATGTAGGTCTCATAACCAGGTCACATTTTCGGATTTGGCCAAAGCCGCGGCGACCATCTTGCATCAAAACATTGTATTATCACTTGTTGGTCGATACTTGAAATATGTATTATCCGAGGCATGGCGGAAAAAGTGACTGAAACAGAATTTTCATAATTATCCAAATTAGGCCTCTACCGACCAATTCAGAACAGAATGGTGGCGCAATGTCAGATTAAAGCGGAATGGGGGGCATACAATTGAGCAATCTCTGATTGCTTCCTTTCTGTGTTTATCTAGTGCTAAGTCAGATGCCTATCGAAAGTGGCTCCCCTCGGCCCATTTTTTACAGAATTATGCCCCTTTACAGATATATTAATTTATATTTCTGTCCTATATGCTTGAATGTAACCAACTATATCTGCAGAACTGTAATACTTAGCATGCTTAGTTCTATACTCCATACACTGATCTGTTGATACATCCATACACTGCAAATTGTAAATTACCTTCAGCTTGATCATCCGACATAGTGCTATCTCTTCCCCAATTCACACTACACATGGGTCTCAATCACTTGGGGAAAGCCGAGGGGTTTTGATTAGATCAATCTCAAGTTGCAAACAGAGACATTGGTGATAAAGGTAATATAATAGTTTAGCATTGCCATTTTCTGAATGAATGGCTCATGGCCTAAATTCAACATTACTTCACACCTCCTAGAACTGAAAATTTGGATCTCGCGACGTCAGTATTCCTTTATTATAGTTAAGAATGGAATCATTGGAAGAAATAACTTTTCTCTTTGAAAACCCTATCATGGTTGTTCAAGATGTGTCTTTTGTTAAATCCACTTGAGATAATGTTGGTTCTAACAATTGAGTGTTATTTTCCAGGTGGTTTTGCCATTTGTGGAGCGTTATTTTCATGCCCATAGACTGTACTTCATCTCGTCGCCCGGTGCCCCACAGAGTAGTACAGCTATGGCCTCTGTCAAGGAGAAAGAAATGACTGCCAGGTATGCGGCTTGATCTTCTCGTTATCACTTTAATGCTCAAGAGAACCTTCAATTGATATTCGTATGGCTTTAATAGCCCACCATTAAAACATTTATACTAAAGTCATTAAGAAAGTAGCTAACATCTATATCCAATTATTTTTAGGATGAGACTTTCTTGGTACAGCAGAAATACTTGACTGTGCTAGATATGGGCCAGTCTTGTGCGCGACTTGAACATGCATGCACCCTCATGAGTTTGACACCAGATCAACATCAGTAAATGCAAGCCCTCTAAATCACTTGGCCACCTAAGCTTTCACAGCTGGCCGAATGGTTTAGAGTGCTTGCATTTACTGCTGGCGATTGTGGAAGCTGGGGTGGTCGAGTGGTTTAAAATGCTTGCATTTACTGCTGGCGATTTGGTGCCAAACTCTGAGGGCACTGGTTTGAGTCTTACACAGGACTGGTCCATCCAGCACAAGCATTTGTGCTGTATCAAGAAAGTGTCATCCTAAAAATATTTGGATATACCATTATAATTTGTATATGTACAATTTTTTCAGCGGGAAAAAGTCTCATCATTGTCACAGTATGAGTACAGTATGAGTACAGTATGAGTGTTCTATAATGCTGTTTATGTTAGCCCTCAGCCCATAGGGCTGTGGGGTCTTGTCGTTGCCATGTACGTACGTCCGTCCTAGCGTGCGTCCTTCAACATGTTCTTGTTCGCTGAATATCTGCAGATCTATGAAGTCGAGCCGGACCAAACTTTGGTGAGAGCTTTCTGAATGTGACTGATGAAATGATTAGATTTTCAGATGGCTATGATGATTTCATGATTTTTAATTATTTTTTTTATTATTTATTGATGGCTCAGCTTTTGCACTGTTATCTATGCCCATCAACATGTTCTTGTCCGCTGAATATCTGCAGATCTATCAAGTCGAGCCTGACCAAACTTTGGTGAGAGCTTCCTGAATGTTGACTGATGGAATGATTAGATTTTCAGATGGCTATGATGATTTCATGATTTTTAATTGATTTTTTTTTTATTATTTATTGATGGCTTAGCTTTTGCACTGTTATCTATGCCCATCGGGAACCCTTGGTTGCATGTTTCATTGTGACTTTTGAAGGTTCCCTGATACAAGAAAACCTGGTCCATTCAAGATTATCATTGTATGGAACCCCCCAATTCCATATTCTGGGAGCTTACATGATGCTACACTTGTTCAACCTATGCACTACCCTTGCGAGGATTTGCCCACCCCTGGGGCACTAAATGTTAAAGTTTTGGACTTTTTCCTATCCACAGCTTCTCAGCCTCATGGGATATGTATGAGATGCAGTGAACATTGCTTTTTCACACACATGCTGAATCACCTAAAATTTATCCCTTTATAGTAATAACTAACAGGTTGGTGACATTATTTTATTTCAGAAGTATAAGAGGAAATAACCGGCGGGGGGTTCTCGCAGTATCGAACCCCTGTTAGGTTTGAATTTCACGTCGCCTTAAATGAAGGACAACATTTTTCTTCAATTTTGCTATTAAATCATTCTACTCTAGGTCATATGATTTATCCTAAAGCTTTTGCTTGAGCCATATTTGTGTCTACACGTTTACCTGGTACAAGTTAATGCTTCAATTTTTGTGACCAAACATGTTACTGTACCTTGGACATTATTTAAAACGAGTGATTAGGAGAGCCCATTTTTAGCCTGACTCTGGGCAATTTTGAACCAGTTATGCCTCCCCCAAATGATGATAATGGTGGGCCTGTGTCAATCAGTGTGTTTCTATGCCGTTAACTTGTGCAATGCATCAATTGCCACTGATAAAGCTACACTTTCTTGCATGCTGTAATCTCAGCACACCACTCACATGAAAACGAAGTCTATTATATACGGTATAGAATCCAGGGATTTTTTGCAGGTTCCGATCCCAAACTCCCAGTTCCTTTTCGTAATTCATTATTGAGAATTTCGGCACAAGAGCCTGTGATAAATCACAAAACAGAGGTTTATTAACATGAAATTCAATACCCAGCCATGCAATCGGATCGATATAATTTGAGGCTCCCAGAAGCTTTTTCTAGGAGTATTTCCTTCAGAAATCCTTTCAAATTGAACAACAACAGCAACACTTTCGTTTTTTGTTACCCCTCAGCCTATTAGGCTGCGGGGTCTTGTCGTTGGCATGTACGTCCGTTCGTCCGGTCGTCAACAATTCTTGTGATCGATCTAGAAACCGAACCGTTGCTTCTAGAGACTTCAAATTTGGTATACAGAATTGTTGGGTGGTCAACCACAAGCCTATTGAATCTGGACCCGATTGGTTGGAAACTTTGGTGGCCATCTTTAATTTATGCGAAACCATCACAGCTTTCTCGTTACCAAGCTTTTTTTAGAACGACTTACCCTAGGCACACCAAACTTGCCGTGCACATCCATATGCTCATGACCCAGAACCTTATTGAATCTGGACCCGATTGGGTGGAAACTTTGGCGGCCATCTTTAATTTATGCGAAACCATGAATCTTGTGTATCTCGGAAACCATTTTGCTGTTCAGTGTGAAACTTTGTAGAGATTATCGATACATCAAGAAACTTTGAAGGAATGACCAAACCAGTTTCCTGATTAGGTGAAAGCCTTGGTGGCCATCTTTAATTTATGCAGAATCTTTAATGATGTATTTCTTTGATACCATTGAAGTGTTCTATACGAAACTTCTTGTTACCAAGCTTTCTTTAGAACGACTTACCCTAGGCACACCAAACTTGCCGTGCACATCCATATGCTCATTACCCAGAACCCTATTGAATCTGGACCCGATTGGGTGGAAACTTTGGCGGCCATCTTTAATTTATGCGAAACCATGAATCTTGTGTATCTCGGAAACCATTTTGCTGTTCAGTGTGAAACTTTGTAGAGATTATCGATACATCAAGAAACTTTGAAGGAATGACCGAACCAGTTTTCCTGATTAGGTGAAAGCCTTGGCGGCCATCTTTAATTCATGCAGAATCTTTAATGATGTATTTCTTTGATACCATTGAAGTGTTCTATACGAAACTTGGTATACAGCATCGATGTATCAAGAGACTTGACTTGCACTGAATAACCACATCAATTCTTCTGAGAGGCGGGAAGGATGGCCGCCCATTTTTAATTTATGCAAAATCATTAATGATCTCTATATCTGAATCTGATACCGTTTAAGTGCTCGATATAAAATTTGGTAAACATCATCGATGCAGCAAGATACTTATGATGAATGACAGAACTGGTTTCTCTGATTGGGTGGAAATCTTGGTGGCCATCTTTAATTTATGCAAAATCTTTAATGATATATATCTCGGATACCATTTAAGTGTTCTATATGAAACTTGGTATACAGCATCGATGTATCAAGACACTCGCAATGAAGATCAGTTCCTCTAAATGACCGGAAGGATAGGCGGCCATCTTTAATTTATGCAAAATCATTAATGATCTCTTGATACCGTTCAAGTGCTCGATGTAAAATTTGATATACATCATCAGTGCATCAAGAAACTTACGATGAATGACAGAACTGGTTTCTCTGATTGGGCGGACTTTCTACATCACTAAGGAGCCACTGTTCAGCGACTAATGTTGTCATACTTGGAGACTTCAACAATGACTTTGCCGTCGACTCGGCTGAAACAACCAAGATAAACGACTTCTTCCAAGAGCACGGGCTCTTTCCCTTAATCCCCACCCCAACCACAGATCTTAGGACAACCATTGACCAGATTTTCACCAATTTCAAACTCACAGATATACAATTTGATGTCCATGAAACATATTATTCATATCACAAGGCTGTTCGGATTGCCATCCACCCATCTTCATCCTCTGCTTGATCACAGATGGAAAGAGACAGACAATCAACAGGTACACAGGGATTCATACAGTTATTGCTATCAAAGACTTTTATTATTGTTTAGATTATTATTAGGGTTCAAAGCCAAAATGGCTTGAAGCCTTTTGTTTTTGTTCAGAATATTTCTGTTCTTCCGCCATATTTTTCGCACACGCTATGTCAAAATATTTATTATAATCCTTCAATGCATCCAACATCCCACACTGAATTTATCATATTGTAATCTTTTACAAGCCACTGCTAAAGCATCTTCTGCATTCAACCAAATCTTTCAGGCTTTTACATATGCATTTTTCATTCATTGTGTACCAATATACACTGACTAAAACTGTCTGGCTGAGGGGTTGTTGCACCTTTTAGGTGCTGCCTCATGTTTCATTTGAGTTTTGAGCGCCCATACGTTTTCTGGAACTAAATTGGCTCTAGATGCAGTCCTGATCCTACTTGAGTTAAAAAAAAAAAACAGGCTGAAGGGTCCACGCACCTTTTAGGTGCTTGCCTGCAATTCATGTTTACTTTTAGTTTGTTCTGTAAGCTGGCCCAAGCCCTGAGGTCTAAGATCACTGCCTTTGGTCCAGATGTGAACATATCCGTCCGCTGTCTGCAGGTCCTTGTACAGGCTGTGGATGCCAGGTAATCTCTCATCATCTCTCCTCAGTCTAATTTGAATGTTATATGTTCTTACATTTTACATCAATTATGGCCCAGTCTCTGTAGGGCATGGTCAACCATATTGTGATCACTGTCCTTCCATTTGCTTAGTCTAGATATCTCAAATGGGATAGGGTTTTGGACAACTGTGTTCAGTCAATGAGAGCCAGGCATGATACACAGTAATGCACGTATTACGATGTGAGGCTAAGCTACAGTATAGGCCTAGGGTTTCATTACAAAGTTAAATAAAATATATTAATTTTACTCCTCAAAGAAATGTTATCGCATAACAGATGTCACTGTGACATCATCATGGTGAGTATCTTGATTTGTTTTCTTGTAGAGCTTGACCCAAATATACAGTTTGCAAAGTTTCAGCCCTCTACCCCGAGAGTTGACGAAAATAATAGGGGCGGGGGTGGGGAGAATTGAAATGACCCCAAATCTGGAACAGACCCCCAGTTCCCCCAGGCCGGATAGAGTTAACATAATAAGTTACATAAAAAGTTCCTATATGCATGTTATTGGAAAACTTTTGTCATTACTATGCCTGTATCAGTGTATTCAGGTATTTTGTATCTGTGTTTGTAGGTCTGTGGTGAAGAACAGTCCAGAGATTGTGAGATCTTCCCTTCTTCCATTCTTTAACAATGCTGCAGATGACCTGAACCAGGTGGTGGATAACCTCACTAGAGGGCGCTTCAGTCACATCAAGGGCACGATTACGAAGGGAGCGACCAGTCTGAACATGGTTCATATGGTACTCCTCCCCGTGCTCTCATCGATGTTTGACCACCTGGGACACCAGCATTACGGCTCAGATCTCATTGGTCAGATGTTACACCTTCTATATTTCTTCTGTTTAACAGCTTTAAATTCGCATGCATTCAATTTTCATGAGTACCGGTAGACTGTTTTTATGAAAATTATATCACTGCCAACAGAAATGCTTAGCCTTTCAAAATTGTTTGGTAGCATGTTCAGATTTTTCAAAATGATAAAAAGGAGTGAAGATAAATATGGGTGATATATCTATCCTCACAATCTGTAGTGTGTATAGATCACTAATTTGACAAATTTGGTAAGTTACCTTATTTTCTGATGCTAAATTTCTGCTTGGGGGTTTTCAGTAATTTACAGTCATCCTATCAAAACTGGAAATGTTCATGAAATTAATGATAGATTTGCTAATTGTGCCAGAAGGGCTTAAGAGTATTGGAATCTGTCTGTGAGTCGTACTGAACATCGTACTGCATCCATCCATGTATCCTTCCATCCGTCTGACTTATTTCCATTTTCCATACGGTAATTTCCCTAATAATTCGCGATGCAGTGATGAAACTCGCACTAATTACTTTCGAATTATTTGTCGCGCTAATTCCAGAAAAACACTTTGTGTTCGAATTATATGTTACGCTGATTTTCACGGAAGATCCAAAATGGCGGACCGCTTCACCGTGATCGTTGTGATCTATTGATAACCGTGTATTATGTTTGATATCTCTATCATAGTTCATTTAAAAGACACCGGGCCATCCTTAAAAATATGTCAGTTGGGCGTAACCCGCCCGCCTCATTGAAAAGCTACCGACCCAAAAGTTTTTATCAGCCATCTGTCGCCGTAAATTCAAATTCTTTATTAGGCACGAACACAATTTACATTGGTTAAGGCCACACAACAAGACATAAACAAATACAACTATATACAAGGTAAAAGACATGTGATGCAGATTAAAATCCACGGACTACAAACCGGGATGACTCCTATATTGGAGGAAGTCTTCTTTTAAAACTTGTGTACAAATATTTAGCGAAAAATCTGGTGAATCACATCGAAGGAGTTTAGAAAATATTGAGCGAGCAGGATACTTTTGAATATCGATGTTTAAATCAGTAAAGAGTTGACGTCTCAAATCCTCATTATTTGAGCAACACATTACAAAATGAAATTCATCACCAACAGAGCTCACGCAGTTCTGGCAAGTACGCATTTCTCTTGGAATTATGGGTTGGTGATAACGACCTGATCCAATTTCTAAAGTGTGATTACTTATCCGTAATTTGGTAATCAGCACACGTTGAGGTTTAGACAAATTAAAAGTTAAGTATTTTTCAAAACAATATTCATTTTTCAGTGTAGCATAAAGATCCAATTTATGATTCAATGGACTAGACATCGTGCTTCGCCAGTCCTGTGTGAACTCATCGATAACACGTCTGGAAAATGTACGATGAAAGTTACCTACATCCAAGAAGGATTGTTGTAACCACACATGATAAAACCCGTGTACAGATAAGATTTTCTTGATTTTGTCACAGTATGTAGAACTCTCAGGCTCGGAAAACTGGAGACAATGCTGATAAGCCTGTTTCACAAGCCTGGAGTTCGGCAAATTAACAAGCCTACACCAGTATTTGATTGCGTTAATCTTGGCTTGTAGTGCCATGAGAATTCTGCCCAATTCTGCCCGTACAGCAGAATTACACGCCTTTTTGTTGACCCCAAGAGTAAACTTGCAAAACCTGGTATGAACAATTTCAATTGGGGAACATTCATGAATATATTCAACACCCCAAATTTCGGAATTATATAAAAGAGCTGGTTTGACCACGCTATCAAAAATCTTTGTGCTGAGAGTGGGCCTAGGATCATCACCAATAAGTTGGCTCATTTTATAGAATGCCTTCAAGGCTCTCCCTTTCAAGTTTTCCATGGCTCTGGACCACTTTCCGTTCGAACAAAACAGTGTTCCAAGGCATAAATACTGTTGCACGATTTGAATAACATTATTTCCGATACATACGCGAAAATTAGGCGATCGGCCAGACTTGGAAAAACACATAGCTTTTGTTTTCTGAAAATTGATTTCTAGTTTCCATTATGTTTTTTTCTTTTTCTTCAACTTCAAGCAGTCCATGTGTAGTTGTTATTATCATTAAATTGCGTAGGTCGTGAATTTGTCCGCCAGAGTTGCAAGTTTCAAGAATGAAATACAAAGAAAATATAGTCTACGAAACGAAAGAAAAATCTGCCCTCACGTTGTTGTTAAAAAGCGATGTGCGTGTTGAAAACTTTTGTGCCTTACTTCCCTATTTTGAAAGTGAACTCTTCCAATTCCATTCGTCGGGTCAGTGGAAGTTTCCATTACCGCAATATGAATGATAGCCCGACAGTATTGCGACACGTGCCTGCAGTCAGTCGACCATATTTCCCGGCTAAATCTGTACCGTGATGCCGACGTTTGGTTCATTATCCATCAAACACGAAGTAAAAAGTGAAATGTCCAGCGATGTCAAGGATCGAAAATACATAAAAACTAGACGTCTAAATTTCACATGTACAAGCCAATTCCTGCAATGATGATCGGGTTGTATAGTACATTGACTTGTCTACAACGTCACTCGTGAGATGTCAATGTGACTGACCCAGCGATGAGATCAGGGCGCATATTTTATGTTCGTCCACTCCATAAAGTTGATTCCTCCTCGTTGATTATAAACTGGATTATCATGTTGTTGGAAACACTGACGTCTGTCATTTTATTACATGGAAACGTCGTTCTGAATTGGTGAGTGAATAAAACACTAGCATCAATGTCTGTTGACATCTCCCCATAGCACAAATGAAATATTTACTCAACTGCTCCCTTGCTGAAGAAATGAAATAATGGCTCCCTCGACATAGTTGTGCACAAACTATTACGCCGAAGCCCTGACAGGGACAAGCAGAGGGAAACATTTATGTCTTTGTCTTTCCATATCATCTGTTTTTTAAAGAAAATGAGACATCGAAAATATCATTCAAATTGCCGTTAAATTATTTTCTATTGATCAAGTAGGTGCCTCAAAATGGCCAGTTGACGGGCATTTTCGCCTCCAGAACCCGTTTAGTGACTTCTGATCATAGTTCTATGATATGGAGAATTCGCAACAACAAAACTGAACTTTTGTATTTTATTTCTGTGTCAACTTGTATTGTTAGTCGCGATTTAGTTGTACAGAAATTATTCTGAGTAACAAATTTTTCTTAGTAACATATTCACTTTGCTTTCAGCAGCACAAACTCCACGACGAAAACGGGAGTGTTCGAATTTATTGTTTCACGGGTATATTGAAAATGCTCCCGTTTTCATTTTATTAGGATGGAAAAAATCACGACGGGAAAATTCGGCTGTTTTCGAATTAAATTTGGAAGGTGAATTATTAGAGAAATTACAGTATTCAACGTTTTTTTTTTGTTTGTTTTTTATATATAGAAACATTTAATTTCAGTATTCATTATTTACAATCTAGCTACAATTTCTTTATACATTTATTCACTAACTCCAAGTCTACGTTCAAGACACAATAAGCCTGCATTTTCATTCACTAACTCCAAGTCTACGTTCAAGACACAATAAGCCTGCATTTATATACATAGTAATTATTCACCACCTACCCTCACTAAATAGACGCACTAATAGTAACTTCATCCCCCCCCCTCCCCCGCCCCCACACACATACAATAAAACAAAAGACAAAAAAACAAACAAACACACACACACAACACAGACAGCACATGCTCATACTCGTTAGAGCATTTCCACAAAGTGGATGCTCTTATGTTTTCATGAGAAACGGCTCCGCCGGATCCGCCGCCTCCGCCACCGCCGCGACTTTAAACGTGAATGTCTCTGAAACTGTTGAATATTTTTGGGTCAGACTTGGTGTGCTCTCTCCTTAGGCCTTGGAAATTTGTCTGGTTGTGTTTCGATACCCGCTGCTCACCACTAGGTGGCATTGTAGTCAGAGCATAGGTAAACCTTTCTCTGACGATTTCGTCTGAACGGCTTGTCTGATTTCTTTGAAATTTTATTACAATGGTCTTGAAGGATAGTCAATGTGCTGAAAAGGTTTTGGTGTAGCTGGCATAATTATAAAGGCAAGTTTTTTGCGTCTCAAAAAAAAAGTTTTTCGTGAAATGAAAATTCACCAATTCAGTTGGAGAAATATTTAAAAACTGTTATATTCTAGGTTGCCAAGCATAAATATAGGATTGCCGACATGATAATTCCCTTTCGGTGCGAACCAAATTGCCATTTAAATGAAAAATCTCATGTATCTGACTTAACGTCAAAACCTCCATAACCATTATCATGATACAATTTTTTTCCATTGAACTCTTATGTGCCATCTCCCTAGGGCTTTAGATTTCACCCGCTTGTTTTTCGTGGCATTTGGTCATCACTAGGTGGTGCTATAGATATGAATGCAGGTAAACATGTATAACATCATATCTTCTGAACAACATGTTTGATTTCCATGAAATTTGGGTATAATGACCTTGCAAGATAGGCAAAGAACTGACAAGATTTTGGTGGTGTTGGCGAATCATGGAGATGCATTTTTGCATCTCAAAATAAGATTTTGTTTTCACAAAAATGGAAATTTGCTTTTTAATCACAGAAAAGTAATTCTATTTTGCTGAACATGAATGTGACATTCCTAGTGTTATAATTCACATCCCTTGTTGGGCCAAATGGCCATTTTTAAAAAAATGGCCATTTGGCCCAACAAGGGACTCATGACTTGAGTCCAATATTTACATTCCCCAGTCCACATCTGAGGAGTTTGCTTCATCATGTAGGTTCGTGATATTGTTCATCATTGGATGGCACTATAGACAGTAAACTTATAGCACATTTTATTGCTATTTCATCTGTTCATGAAATGTATTATTGTCAGATGGACGAAGGATTTCAAAGGACTGAAAGTTTTTTTGTTTTTTTTTTGATTGAAATTGAAGGGCCACCTCTCATACGGATTTTGCAGCCCATCAACATAATGCTTTATTTATATCTCATTATACATTCTTTTTTACAATCACTAATTTTATTAACATTATGGTTTAAAAATGGATTGAAAGGACATTGGTGCTGTTAGCGCTGGCATAATCATGTGGCATAGGGTAAAGTCAGCTAAATATATCTAAATCTAGGCTACATCAACCCCTGCTTACACACACAACTAAAATGCAGTCAAAGAAAATATGTGTATGGTCAGTACGGAGAATTGCAAGGATTCAAGTGGGCTTGGAAGTCAGGCCATTTTGGTCAAATAGACATATTGTAACACTGATATTCTGCTTTACCTTTAAATCAGGCTTCATATTGTAGGCCTGTATGTTGACCATTCAGTTAATAAAACCTGTAATGGTTGACTTATTGTATAATACACTTTACATAAGTGGACTAGTAGACTGCTTGCGTCAACAAAGTAAGCACTTCATTTCCGAATCAGTGTTTCAAAGATTTTTGAAGTGGAACTTATACATACCTGCTATATGGCACATCCCACCTGGGAAATTTTTACATGTATATGTAATTGAAGTAATCCATTGGAACCACTGATGATTTTCAAATAATAGAGAAGAAAAGCAACTCCGAGTAGGGATGACAATTTCATTCTGTATATTTCGCTATTAGTTATAGCATCTTCAACAGTGAACAAAGTTACAAACAGCTCCATACGCACAGTATATATACAAGGCATCTTGGCCAATACACATTTATGAATAGGTAAGCCAGTAAATTATGTCAGTCAGGTTGGACGATTATTAAAATGCTGTCATTTTCAGAAATTGTTAAATGTTAAGCGATAACCTGACAGCGATCTACAAATGGTGTGATTCAGGTGATACAATACACAGTCTAATTGATGAAAACAATACATAATTTGCTTATCTGGCAAGAACTAAGTAAACTGTGCATAAATGAATAAAGTGAGTATGTACCTACATTGAATATTTCTACATGTCATGAAGTTTGGATAAGGACTGTCATTTTAAGATAATATAGGTATAATTATACGCCCGCCAAAAAGGCGGACGTATTATGTGATGGCGGTTTCCGTCCGTCTGTCCGTGTGTCCGTCCGTCCGTCTGTCCGTCCCCCGTGTCCGGTCTATATCTGGAACACTTTTCTATTTACAGTTCCAATTTTTGGTGAGTGGATACCCTACGGGGAGACGATGTGTCGCGTACAAAAATGAAGGTCGAGGTCAGAGGTCAAAGGTCACTGGCCTGAAAAACAGGAAATCACTGAAGTGTTCGTGTCCGGTCTATATCTCTGAATGTTTTCTATCCACAGTTGCAATTTTTTGTGAGTGGATACACCAGGTGGAGACGATGTGTCGCGTACCGAAATTCAGGTCGAGGTCAGAGGTCAAAGGTCACTGTTGCCTAAAATCAGGAAATCATTGATCATTGATAGTTTTCTATCTACAGTTCTAATTTTTGGTGAGTGGATGCCCTAGGGGGAGACGATGTGTTGCATACCAAATGTAGGTCAAGGTCAAAGGTCAGTGGTACCGAAAAATCAGGAAATCATTCAAAACTTCTAATTTTTTTGTGAGTGGATTCAATAGGGGGAAATGATGTGTTGTATACCAAACATTGGGTCAAGGTCGAAGGTCAAAGGTCACTGTCTCCAAAATTAGGAAATTAATAAAAATAATTTTTTTTTTGTGTCAGCATTAGGGGGACACGATGTGTCACATACCAAAATGTAGGTCAAGGTCACTGTCACCCCAAAACCATGAAATTGTTAAAAATCTTGATTTTTTTGTGTCCATTGATATATTAAGGGGAGACGATTTTGTCATGTACCAAAATTCAGGTCAAGGTTAAAAGTCAAGGTCACTGTGACCCCAGAATCAAGAAATTTTTAAAAATTACTTTTTTGTGTCAGTAGATATATTAGGGGAACATGATGTGTCACGTACCAAAATGTAGGTCAAGGCCGAAAGTTAAGGTCACTGTGACCCCCAAAATTATGAAATTGTTAAAAACCATGATTTTGTGTGTCCATTGATACACTGAGGGAAGACGATGTGTCATGTATCAAAATTCAGGTCAAGGTCAAAGGTCAAGATCACTGTGACCCCAAAATCAGGAAATCATCAAAAATAACTTTTTTCTCCCAGTAGATACATTAGAGGGACATGTGTTACATACCAAAATGTGGGTCAACGGTCAAGGTCACTGTGACCCCAAAATCAAGAAATCATTAAAAGTCACATTTTTATATGCCTGTCGAAGACGAGGTCGTGTATGTGATATCTCTAGTTTCAAGGTATGATTGGTACCAAACTTTGAGTATACCATACTCGCATGGCGAAGAGAAGCCATACATTTTGAGATCAATTTGTCAAAGGTCAAGGTCACACAGTCCCTCAAAACTGAATCAAGTTTTCAGAGTTCTCTCCCCTACATGTTTATGGCATTTGTCCTGTGGAGTTTGAAACAGCTACAATTTAGTTAAAATATTGTGAAATAAAAACCATACATTTACTAATTCGATGGGGAGAGGGGTCCTTGATGAACTTCATAATTGTTTATTAACTCAAGAACAAAGGTTTACTTCATCACTTTCTTCTTCCTTCATGAACAGTTCTCTCGGCTGAAAGGAATCCATTTGCAGGAAAACTACTATTCTCCTGTGTTTGACTATTCTTGATTTCAGTGTGAGATTTGTGAGCTCTCGGCTCTTGCTTCAAGGTCAACTATAGTTACCAAAAGTTAAACCCATTTTAGTTAATCATTCAAAGATCTGATATAGGTTACATTCTCAGAAGCACAAAATTGTAGACCTTTCTCTGGATTGCTAGCTACCAATTGGAATCAAGGTTATTAAACCACCTTGAAATTTGGACCAATGTAATTCCAGATATACGGGCGTATATTGAAGCCCCTTGGGCTCTTGTTTTCTTGGCAATCCACATCAGAGTTGATGGAAACCTACAAATGTTGTAACTCGCATGTTTCATAATTGTATATTCCCATGCGAGTTACAACATTTGTGAAGTGTGTATTGTAACACCTGAATCACACCATTTGTAGATCACTGTCAGGTTATCCCTTAACATTTTACAATTTCTGAAAATGGGGGCATTTTAATATCGGTCCAACCTGACTGACATAATTCACTGGCTTACCTATTCATAAATGTGTATTGGCTAAGATCACATTATGCCTTGTATACATACTGTGTGTATGGAGCTGTTTGTAACTTTGTTCACTGCTTAAGATGCTAGAACTAATAGCGAAATATACAGAATAAAATTGTGTATTGTGTTACTGATTAAAAAAAGTTTTTACACCTCAAGCCGATGCTCTAGGAAGCCTAATTGGACAGCAACAAGATTGGCAATTTTCTGAACAAAACATATAGAAGAATTAATTGCCGAAAAGAACAACAAAAAAGAAGATTTGCTGAAGAAGTGGGGTCCCCTGGCAGACCTCGACACTTAACTAATACATATATATATATATAACGTATAAATATATTATAGGATCACCTTATGATGTTATTCATGATGTTTATCAGTATTTGTATGCAAGGAAATGACCTTTATATAACACACTAAAATACTACACTACAGCATTCCATATTACAAACATCAAAACAAAGTTTCAAATCAACAAAAGGGTACTTATTTATTCTTCTCACAACAGTTTTCCTCTCTGTCACATGAGGATGTGTCGGAGAATGTAAAATCGTGATACCTAATGCAAGAATAAATGCCCAATGGTTCGTCCAGGGTTAAACAAAAAAAAAACAATAAAAAAAACAATCGTGATCCCTATTCGGAGTTGCTTTTCTTCTCTATAATTGAAGTAAAATGGTGTGTTCTGGTGCATTTTGACAGAATATTTAGACTTCGAAGATGATATTTAATGATGCCCCAAAATGAACTGAATTTTCCGTGTCATCTGTCTGTCTGATCAGAAGCCTAATTAATGAAATTGACTGACATTCACCTGTTTTATTGAGGTCAAATTTAGCATTAGCTCTCCAAATTCATCATACTTGTGCAATTGCTGACTGACTAGAAGCCCATCCTAGTTGACTGAACCTATTTTCTCAAGGTTGTATACTTTATATTATGATATAACATGAAATATAGCTAGGCATTCTAAATTGATACCACATATGCAACTGATGATGGACTTGAAGTCTATGAATATGACTGACGTTGACCTATTTTCTCAAGATCTAAAACTGTAGGTTAAGTCACATGTTAGCTGCCAACATAAACTCCAAATCTAACATTGTCATCATTTTGTTGTGGCTGTGGTTGTCTTCCAGAACAATCTAGCGAATTTTGCATGTGTCCAAGAGCCTCAGCTTTGAACAGTAACTTAAAACCATGCTGTATCGACTGAGCTGCTGAAACACCCTCCATTTCCTACCTCTGACATACTGCATCACTGTGAAATATGGGTACCATTTCAGAGTGATAGATCACACAGCCAGTGAAGGTTCCTGATTTACATTGAATGTCGTTATTGCCTAAGCAGTATTAGCAGCATTTTACAATAACAATTCGCCGACTTACAGTGAAAAATTATAGTGAAAGGTATTTATTTTTTGTTGTTTTTCATTTTTATTTGCTGGCATTGTTTCAGATAGAACACAACAGCCTAATTCATACAATCAGGAATAAAAAGGGGGTTAAAGTATTTATGTTCAAACTTTCATGGGAAATATAAAAGTGGCAATTTGAAATTTTGTTTTTATTCGATTTTTTAATGTCGGCCGGCCCATGAAATGCAAAATAAAATTGGTGTTGCCTCACACTGGGTTTCGCCCATTGGTGAAGAAATCCCTTCTCAGAGGCACTTCTACCAGTGATGATTCCTGATTGCTCATCCTTCAGGGGTATGTGCCCCACACTCTGTCCCATCCTAAAAAAAATTGCCACCCCTAATAGGGGGTGTGCCAAAATTGAGGAGATCTAAAGCCCTGTGAGTACCAAATTATGTGTTACAAAATTATCTGGGGAAATGCTCTTGGCCCGTTTTTCAAACGAGCTTTCATTATTTTATGTTTTGGTATCTGCGAGTATGTGAAGTAGAAACATGGGAAAAAACAACCTTTAATGAATATATATATATATCTTTGATTTTCATGTCCAATTGTATTTTAAAGTATCTGTTGTTTCTTTAGTGATAGCAGTATTATATTATATATGCCACCCTTTCTCGAATAAGGTCTCCCTTTTATTTCTCTGTGCTATATATTTTTCAATATCTCTTTGCTTCAGTATAAATTCTCTCGCTCCATCGAATGACGGTTTCGTATTACAGCATCTTGACATATATATGTATTTTTTTGTCAGTAGTAACAGAAGATTAAGTAGAATTGTGTTTCCTAAGATCACTTGGAACCCCGAAGGCTTCTCCATAGAAATGCTGATACCCTCAACCCAGATATAAAGTGCGTTCCAGATCCCCATAGAATAGTTTTGTTCACAGAAGGTACACTGATCAGAGTCTGCTTTGTCCCATATTTTCAATAGAGAGCTTGTTACAAGAATTCTGTGTATTATCTGGAATTGAAAATATTGAAAGCAGGTTTGCCCTGTTGTCGTGTATATATTAGTATAAACCGTGGGCCACGTGATTTTGTCTATGGTACCTAATTCGTCTGCCCATTTTTGATGGGTTTTCTGAGGCCGTTGTTCTATGAGGCTTAGCATAGACTTATATGTAAATTTCAAACACTTTTGGTCAATTAGTCTACGATATAATTGAGGTTCTAAAAACAAGGTGTTTTCAAGGAAACTTCCATTCTTTATATATTTTCTTTTTTCTGTCGGAATGTTCTGAATTGTAGGGCAGTGGAGTAAGAAATGGGTCGATTTTATTCTGTATATTTCTTGGAAACGTTTGGAAGAGAAAAGATACGCCATCCCCATCTAAAGTGTCGGTGATTCGGCGTAGGCCTTGCTCTGCCCATTTTGTAAGATTATTCCATTCTGCCTTGGGTGCAAAATCGAATAAAGGTTATTTAAAGTGATCGTAAACCCTCAAGTCCATTGCAAACAGTGTGGGAAACTATTTATTGTAATTTTTTACGATTTTATTACACAGAGTAAACTGCAAATAAAGCATGGTATTCTATGGTGGTCTGTTGAAACCATATTTAGATCCAGTGACGTCACACTGCCCTAATGCATATATTTCAAACTTTGTATGCATTTTCCAATGCTTGATTCAAGCTTAAGGTGCGTATACTTTGAGTTTCCTGTGTTTTGACCGCTGTGTTATCTACATAATTGAAGTGATACACCCGTATAGCATTGAACAGTAAGACTTTATTTGACATTTAGGCCACAATTTTTTTTCTCTCGGTTTACGGATCCGCCAACCCCAAAAAACGGGTTTTATGAAAAAAAATATAATTTCCAAATGGTCCTTTTTTTTTTCTCGGCCGACTCGATTTTCCCATCAATGAAAAAAAAAAAAAAATCCAGAAAACCCTGTTGCAAAATTCTGTGATGGACTGGAAACAGCTCTCCGCAAAGGGAAGACAACTCTTCCGCCACTTGGCGGCGCTATCCTAAATACTCCCTGCAAACTGTTGTAATCGCCATTCTGTGCACAAATGTGTAGCTTTCTGGGCATTCCCAGTGCTTGGAGAGGACGATGAAATAATGGGGCGGGAGCTAATGAAAATGGAATTTTCCTGCATTTGTCGATAGACAACGGGAGTGACACTTTTCATCGCCAATCCAGATGAAACGATTGGAAATATCATAGCTGAACACTGCGACAGTTTGATGGTAACGGAGATTAGGACGTCTCAAACTGCCAATTTCGGAGATGGAAGCGTGACCCCACATGACATTCCTGCGAAGATTCTCCAGTCGTTCGGCATGCGGTATGTGTTTTGCCCACAAGGAGACAGAAAAACCCGTCCACGCCAGACAACACAAATATAAATGTCTTTGATATTCTTATGAGTGCACAGAAGCGATACGATCGTCTCCCGAAGTCAAGGTTGTATAGATGAAAAAGTTATCAAAGCGGGATGTTATCAAAACGGTCAAATATCCGAATAGTATATATTTTGCCTAAATTGAATTTTCAACGATAAACCAGTAGACTAAAAGTGTTCTACGCAAATTTTTCGAAACCTGTTCAATCATCAATAGTAATATGTGATAAGAATTTCATTATTCAAGATATTTTCAAAGTGGCATATACAAATTTATTAAAGTGCCAAACAAATTAGTCTCTGTGGCGATCCATTGTAATTACCAGTGTCTGTAGAGCCTAATTTTTAAATTCAATTTTTTTTGTAGTTGGTTAGGTTTTTGTTAGGGTTAAGGCTTTGCTAGGGTATGTTTGTTTTGGTAATCGTCGCCGTGTGACCAATAAGGTTAGCAACCAAACTACAAATTTATACAAGGCTAGTTCAGTTTTATGATTTTTAACCACAACCCTCGGGCATAGGGATATTGTCTTTGTTGGTACATCTGTCCACCGGTCTAATATTAACCTGTCTGGTCTGGCCTAGCCTATGACAAGTTTAAGTAAACTATTCTTGGTGTTTATTCCTGCATTGAAAAAGTGTGATATTTGTCTTGGTCATTTACGTCCGTCCACCTGTCTGCCTATGGCATGTGTTCAAATAATTATTTAATGACGTCCAACCTTTCAACCCTTCTTTATCACATGGATTTTGTCATCACCATGTAGGCCTGTCTACAAATTTTACGGGTTATGCCTAGCTTATAGATTTGATGAAACTGTTTTCTAGTACATTTTGCCTAGAAAGAATAATTCAATGTTTTGAAACTAGAAATGTTTCTTCAATTTTTAGCTTATTTTAGAATTCTGTTTTATTTTCTCACAGACCAGTTGTCACTGCAAATGATCCTGTGTTAATGACCTGCTGAAACTGTTTCAAAAGATGGAAAAGATTCAACTTCAACATTTGAAAATCTAATTTTGTTGTGCTAATTTTTTTATGGAGATTTTTTTTTTTTTTCCGACCGACCGACCCAAATTATGAGGAAACTTTTTTATTCAGTTGTATTCTAGATACCTACAAAAAAATTAGTCGTCGTGGCCCTTATATTATTGAGTTATGCCCCTTTCGGATGTAATAATCTCCGATTTTGTGATCTGTAGTTGAATGTACAAGTTATTTCTGAATATCAGTGTTCAGTACAGGTGCTAAATTTTGAAAAATTATTTCTTCTTGTATTCTTACCCCTTGGCCAAATCACTTGGGGAAAGTCGAGGGGTTTTGATTAGATTTAAAATAGGAATATTTTCTACACAGTAGCAGCGTCGGTTATACAAATCATATCGTTGGAATCCCTACGATGTATGCTTTCATAAAATATATAGTTTATTATGGTTATCTTGTATATTTATTGATACAGACGACAAATTGTCATGGGGGTGCAAAAACTGCCTATAAGCGGACAGCTATCCTTAATTGAAGATTTTTGTCATTTTTGCTTTCAATATGCCTTCAGTGTGTCTTGCCAAAATGGGTTTTTGATATCATTTTTACCCCTCGGCCAAAATTTGGCCGAACGGTATTGTCGTCGTCATGTATGTCTGTCCGTCTGTCCGTCTGTCCGTCACACCTTTCTCGTTACCAAGATATCTTCAGAACGACTTACCCTAGGCACACCAAACTTGCAGTGCACATCCGTATGCGCGTGACGCAGAACCCTATTGAATCTGGACCTGATTGGTTGGAAACTTTGGCGGCCATCTTTAATTTATGCGAAACCATCACAGCTTTCTCGTTACCAAGATATCTTTAGAACGACTTACCCTAGGCACACCAAACTTGCACTGCACATCCATATGCTCATGACCCAGAACCCTATTGAATCTGGACCTGATTGGTTGGAAACTTTGGCGGCCATATTTAATTTATGCGAAATCATTAATCTTGTGTATCTTAGGTACCATTTCACTGTTCCGTGTGTGAACTTGGTATAGATCATCGATGCATCAAGAAACTTCAAAGGAATGACCAAACCAGTTTCCCTGATTCGGTGGAAACCTTGGCGGCCATCTTTAATTTATGCAAAATCTTTAATGATATATATCTTTGATACCATTCATGTGTTCTATACGAAACTTGGTATACAGCATCGATGTATCAAGAGACCTGCAATGTATAACCACATCAGTTCCTCTGAGTGGCAGGAAGGATGGGTGGCCATCTTTAATTTATGCGAAATCATTAATGATCTCTATCTCTGATACCGTTCGAGTGCTCGATGTAAAATTTGGCATATATCATCGATGCATCAATAGACTTACGATAAATGGCAGTTCTGGTGTTTCTGATTGGGCGGAAACCTTGGTGGCCATCTTTAATTTATGCAAAATCTTTGATGATGTATATCTTTGATACCATTTCAGTGTTCTATATGAAACTTGGTATACAGCATCCATGTATCAAGAGACTTGCAATGAATAACCACATCAGTTTCTCTGAGTGGTGGGAAGGATGGGCGGCCATCTTTAATTTATGCGAAATCATTAATGATCTCTATCTCTGATAATTTTCAAATGCTCCATGACAAAATTTGGTATACATCATCGATGCATCAACAGACTTATGTAATGAATACCGACTTCTCTGATTGGACATAAACCTTAGAGGCCATTTCTAATGGCAAATTTTGTCATAATCTGTATATTTGTCACTTGACTGCTTGGTGTTCCTGAAGTCTTGCTTCAAATTGAATACATTATGAATGGCTGGCGCCCAGAGCCGAGGGGTTTTCTGATGCGCAGCTTCATATTTTTTTGGTCAGCGGCATCGGCAAGCTCACCGGAAGCCGCTGAGATGGGCTAGATTAGGGCCGGCTATGGGAATGAAATTATTATTACATACAAAATCAAAAAGTCAGCGTAGATAGCAACAGCAAGTTTTATCGAATGAACTTCAGGATAGCTGTCCCCTTAGAGGCAGTTTTTTCACCCCCATGACAATTTGTCGTCTGTATCAATAAATGTACAAGATAACCATAATAAACTACATATTTTATGAAAGCATACATCGTAGGAATTTCAACTATATGATTTGTATAACCGACGCTGCTACTGTGTAGAAAATATCTCAATTTTAAAAAATTAAAATGAAAACAATAGTGTCCATTTTTCAATTGAAATTTCATGGAAAATGTTGGTCTTGTTTCAACTTTGATGGTATACCTTGATAGGAGACAATTCAAACTAGTAAACTCTATCTCATTTTTTCAAATTTTTGCCTGGTTTTGTTTTTACAGCTATTTTACTAAAATAAATTGAAAAAACCGTACTTTTTTTTACGGTTGTTTGTCTTAAAAAGTTGAATAATTAAAAAACTAATCCAAACTTACAAAAAGTGAGATAAAGTTTACTAGATCACCTTATAAGTAACAAGCATGCCAAATTTCAAAAGCGCAGCATGGATACTTTTCGAGAAATAAACTTTTAAATCTCGGATTTTGTACAACAGTGAAAGGCTAGAAATCGGGCAAAATGTGTCCAGCTATAAATCTGATGAATTAATCCAAATTTTTTACTTGAATTCTATTGTCAAATACATTTTTAATCTGTCTAATGCGACCTACTCGAATTCCTGTTTATTCTGGATAACTATTACACTAAGTTTTTTTCATCAAGGCGGTTTAAAGTCCAATTTAAACTTTAAAAACTTGCTAAAACTTGTTCAGCTGAGAATTGTTTACACCTGTGTAGATGCCTTCGGCGGGTGTCTAAGATTAGAAACAAATTAGAAACAAAAATATGGATGTTTGCATGGTTTTGATCAGAAGGGGGTAGATTAATGTAAATAAGTAGGACTAATAGATAATTAGCTTACCATAATACTGTGGAAATGAGCTTTGGAAAGGGAAATTTAACAGACAAAAATAACAGTAGCCAAGCCCAAGCTAAGGCAATCTGTTTAATTGTTCCAGTGCCTCGGAACTAAATTTTTAATCATAATATTGAAGCACTTCTATTTATAATTTTGATTTCATTTTTTCACCTAATGTTAGAGGAAATAGTAAATATTTGAATGAAGAAATAAAAAAAAATGACTAATTTTGACCCTCTAAGGGGACAGCTATCCTTTAGTCAAAAACCAATGCCTAGCCACAACAAAGCTCATTTGGCATAACCTATCTGCGTAACCTATTTGCATATGCAGTTCAGAAATGGGGGAACAAACTAGAGGTTATCTAGGGTCAATTTCACATAACCTTTTTCAGGTTGTCAACTTTTCAAATTTTAGGGCCTGTGATTGGGTAGTAAATTTATTTATTTGCCATTGCATTAAGTATTATTTGGCGGATGTAAATGCATAATTGTGACAGAAAAAAAAAATCGGTATGCATTTTTGTGTTCCCGGGCCATTTACCCGACAACTCAAGTGTGAAAAGGAAAAGAAATAAATAAATGCCTAACTAACAGATACTGACAAAATTATAGTGGTATATATTTGTCTTTTTACCTCCGTCGATCAGACGGAGGTCTAGGAATGCAACGTGAAATCTCCCGCCAAATAATTGTCATATGGGGAGCCCACGACTCCTGTGATTTCCAATAGGGTTTGTCATGGTTCCCGACAAAATTTTGAAGCAATGATTTTGGACACAATTGAAATGAAAGCTCGTGTGAAACACGGGCGAAGAGCATTTCCCCAGACAATTTTGTAACACATAATTTGGTACTCACAGGACCTCCCCAATTTGGGCACACCCCCCTTAGGGGTGGCAATTGTTTTCAGGATGAGACAGAGTGGGGGGCAGATACCCCTGGAGGATGAGCAATCCGGAATCATCCCTGGTAGAAGGGATTTCTTCACCAATGGTTGAAACCCAGTGTGAGGTAATACCAACTTTATTTTGCGTTTCATGTGCCCACCGACATTAAAAAATCGAATAAAAATAAATTTTCAAATTGCCACTTTTATATTTCCTACGAAAGTTTGAACATAAAGATTTTAACCCCCTTTTTATTCCTGAGTGTATGAATTAGACTGTTGTATTCTATCTGAAACAATGCCAGCAAATAAAAATGCCAAACAACAAAAAATAGATACCTTTCACTATAATTTTTCACTGTAATTGTTGTTGTTCTAAAATGCTGCTAATACTACTTAGGCAATAACGACATTCAATGTAAATCGGAAACCTTCACTGGCTGTGTGATCTATCACTCTGTCTTGGTACTCTTATTTCGACAGTGATGCAGTATGTCAGAGCTAGGAAATGAACAGCTCAGCCAATACAGCATGGTTTAAGTTGCTGTTGAAGCATGAGACTATTGAAACACATGCAAAATTCGCTAAATTGTTCTGGGAGAAAAACCACAGCCACAACAAAATGATGACAATGTTAGATTTGAGGTGTATGTTAGCAGTTTTTGACCTTGAGAAAATAGGTCAATGTCAGTCTTATTCATAGACTTCAGGTCCATCATCAGTTGCATATGTGGTATCAATTTAGAATGCCTAGCTATATTTCCTGTTATATCATAATATACAGTATATAACCTGAGAAAATAGATTCAGTCAACTGGGATAGGCTTCTAGTCAGTCACCAATTGCACAAGTATTATGAATTTGGAGAGCCTATCTTCACTCCTTTAAAAATTATTGCTAATGCTAAATTTGACCTCGATAAAACAGGTGAAGGTCAGTCAATTTCATTAGGCTTCTGATCCATCCCCCGCTGCATATGTGGTATGGCAAGAAAGATGGAAAAACAGAGAGACAGACAGACAGATGACACGGAAAATTCCGTTCATTACATATCTTCAAAGTCTAAATATTCTGTCAAAATGCAGAAGAACACACCATTTTACTTCAATTGTAGAGAAGAAAAGCAACTCCGAGTAGGAATCACAATTCATTCTGTATATTTTGCTATTTAGCATCTTCAGCAGTGAACAAAGTTACGAACAGCTCCATATGCACAGTATATATGCAAGGCATAATGTGATCTTAGCCAAAACGCATTTATGAATAGGTAAGCCAGTAAATTATATCCGGTTGGACAGATATTAAAATGCCGTCATTTTCAGAAATTGTTAAAAGTTAAGCGATAACCTGACAGTGTTCTACAAATAGTGTGATTCAGGTGTATATCTGTTACCATGATTCAGTCATAATATTGTCTGTAATATATTTATGTCGACAAGAAATACACATAATTGTTGTTTATGATTTAATATTATACACATAATTGTTGTTATGATTTAATATTCTCATCAGCCATCACCATTCAATATGAATGTGATACATGTACAAGTCCATGGTCATTGATACAGTATGGTGAAGGTGACCTGTAACACCAGTATACAAACTTATACCGAGCACATTGAATCCTCACCACATGATGCTGATGCAGATCAGAACGGAGTGTCGGTAAAATCAGGTGTGTTTTGTAGAGGATTCTCTCAATGATGTACTGTACTGTACACATACAAAATATGAAGTATTGATGTGTCGGGCCTATAGCACAAAATCACAAGCAAATTGGTACAACTAGGCACACAGGGTCTCATTTCTGCCGCTAACGTGTTGATTTGGGTGGTTTTCCATCAATATAATCTATTCCATACCCCAATATTTCAAGCACGTGAAATCGGACAAAATTTATGTGCGGGGAATGTGACTTCCACATCCCTGGCTGGACATGCTAGTGGAGAACCCTCAATCTCCGGTTAATTACCATTGGTGGAGTTAACGTCCAACAAATGCAAAATTGAGCTTGGCATCGACGGAGGTCTTTGCTCTCATCCAGCGCTTGTTCTTCATAAACATCCTATGAAAATATGCGATAAACTGATAGATTTATCAGCCAGAATGAGATCATTCTTTTGAAACTGCTGATCGCACGTGGAACAAGCGGCTTGACTCGATCTAGCCGAGAACTCACTTTAGCTGTGAAAACTGACCTCTGGCTTAGTGGATTTATGGGAGTGGAAACAAAAACGTCGCACCTGTTTGTTTACTTTCTTATTTATTCTACTTTTTTGTGTTTTGTACTCTGATAAAGAATCGTATCTTATCATGCGCACAATTAATTTTCGGCGGAACCAATCTCGCATTCGTCTATTTCCGTATTGGCGGAAATTAGCCCAGTTGGGGATAGATTGCTATCATTCAACTAAACATAGAAATAGTTTTGTATACTTTGAATGAATTATGTTCTTATGATTAAAATTAACTGAATTTCACAATAAAATGTTACCGGATCCCTCGATTGTCAAAGGCACTATTTTGTAGCCTGCTCACTGCGTGATCGTCATATGCTCCCCACCGGTGGGGATTTGTGCATTCTATGTGAGAGGCTCGTTCCGCCAATATGGAACTAGCCAGACGTGAGATTGGTGCTTTCTGTTTCTGTATGTATAAATTGGATGTATTGAGAGCCTTGCGCTGATTGGTTGACATACTCAATTGCACATAAGGGAATGGGGACAATTTAGTCAATCACAAGCAGCATCTCTTGAGAACAGCTATAACAAAACGAAGTCCACAGTCAGCGTGGCGGACTAGCAATTGACAAATTTTGAAGTACTCCAGCAGGATAGGTTGTATCAAAGTCATCTGTCCTTCTTATGATCAGTGATTGCCTTTCATTAATATAACAGAGATCTTTATCAGTTTTGTATTATTTCTGTCTGTGTGTGAGATAGCATTTGACAACTCTGTACCGTACAATTTTACAACAACAACGCTACCAAAGTTCACAGTGACATGTCCATTTAGGCCTTGGTCTCCCAGTCCAATTATTCTCCACGTGAGTCTTTCTGATGTGTGACTTTCTCATTCAGTTGTCATAACATGTTTCAATATCTGACGCATAACCATAAAATTTGGATAGCAAAATCGTTCACACAAAAAAAGTGGACATGTTATCATGTTCATTATGTTGGTAATTATCTGCTAGGGAAAGTTTGAATATCTCCAAATTGACAAATGATAGCGAGCTGAAATTTCACATATATTATAATTCAGGCTGTTTGTTTCATTATCATGCAACACCAACCAATATTTGAATAAAAATAACAATTTAACCCTTTGAACCCTAGAAGCCGCTTAAATAGTGACCTATTTATATAATGTATACCCAAGAGGCCGCTTTAGCGGCCTGTGACGTCAGAACCGACTATTCAGCCAATCAGACAACGTTTTAAGTCGTATCCGCTCTACAGTTTTAGATTGGTCGCTCAAGTCCAAAAGGGATCCTCTGCCACTTGGGGGTTTAGCAATGCTGTTTAGATTATGCATATGACAAAATTGTCACTTGTATCCCTATTTTAGCGGGAAGCTTAGGGTCAGGTGTTAATTGACATGGAAAGTCTTGGGTTCAAAGGGTTAAAGATGTTTGTGAACTTTGTCAATTTCTGGTACACAAAATCTCACTTTTTGACAACAAAAATTCTCAAAATTACTTTTCAATAGGATTTTTTGTCCATCGGCATGACACAAGGATGTCCTTATTGTCATTAATTTCAAAATATCCAGTTTGGACAAAAAGTTTTTTCCACATCAACTATATGGCAAGATGATACAATCAATAATATTTGGCAGAATTTGATACCTTGGAAATTAATTGGGCAAAATTTCCCCTCCCCTGGCATTTCTAAGTTCATACTTTTTGGAAGACCCCTTCCTCTGCCTTGCAGGTTTAGCGGAGACAATAGGACAAGAAATCTGTCATCACCAGAACGCTTCGTCTGGTGCCAGTTCCATTCTCCGATGCTCTCAGACTGCAACATTTGAGGGGTCCACCCCCCCCCCCCAACACCATTTCTGTTGGACCCTATAACTTTTGTCAGTGACCCCGGAGCTTCATTTCTTAAGAAAAACACTGCAATATCTTTTTAATTTGAAATTTTGCATTAACCCAGGGTCCGTACATAATAAATTATTATACAGTCCCTGCGTAAACAAAATTTGTTTCTGTAGATTCATTGTATGTGTTTTATATTGAACCATTTTATTGCGAATATTTGCATTTGAAAACTTCAAGAAACTTATGTAATGAATACCAGTTTCTCTGATTGGACGGAAACCTTAGGGGTCATTTCTAATTGCAAAATTTTTGATAACCGGCATATTTGTCACTTGACTGATTGGTGTCCCTCAGACATCTTCGTTCAAATTGAATACATTATGAATAGCTGGAGCCCAGAGCCGAGGGGTTTTCAGATGCGCAGCTTCGTATTTAAACCTAATCAGGAATTTTCAATTTTGTGCTGGAAATTAAACTCTAAATTGTCCCAACTGTTTTTCAGTGTTGTAAGTAAGTGAGAAAACTGTTGATATTTAATAAATGGACAATGGTGACTTGTCAAAAGGCATTGATTTTATGAGTCTTATGTAAATAATGTCACTGAAGCCAAATGCTAACCCAAGTTATGCTGATGTAATGTGAGTGAAAAAATATGTATTTCTTTTGACTAACCTGGGATGTTGTCCTGAGACAGCTTGTCGTAAGAGGCGACTAACTGATCATCAGGCACCCGTGGGGTTCCTGGGTGTGAAAAGGGACAGGACCTCACCCGTGTGAAAAGGAATATGACTGAAATATAGTTGAAAGCGACGTTAAATCATATTCACTCACTCATTCACCTCTTTTGACTATCTCTTCAACAGTTTTTAATTCAATTTAGCTGCTTCATCCCCACATCTGTCAGGTATTTAGAGCATATATGCAAAGAATTATTATCGTACACTTAACAGGTAGTGCTAGTCAGCTTACTGAAGTTGGTAACATGGGTGACGATGTAATGTGAGTGACAATTTGTAACGTGAGTGACAGGAGATGGCAGAAGTCACTGATCTCATCAATTGAAATTGGTGCAATAATAGGGGTTTAGAACATTTCGTTCTCTCTTGGAGGCTTTGCAGATCGAAGCACTACCTTCTTGGTAGCTACAAACAACTTGACGCAACTGGATGAATCAGAATGATTTAAGATCTCCTATGAGTGCATAGTATGAGTATGATGTCTGGAAGAGAAGTTGTTCCCAAAATGATAGTATGTGCAAGAGTAGTTTAAATAATATCTTTTAATACAGAAACATAAAGAAAGCATGTACAAATCAAGTCAAACAGTTCTTTGATGATCTAATGAACAAGAAATATCACACAAAAACTTACGAAAAGGGGTTCGGGACTAACCCTAAGTTCGATTCCCCATATTTGCAGCCCTTGTACTATTTCTAAGGAATGCCTATAGTGTCTACAAAAAAATTTACTTTTCAGCCATTCCAAGCGGACTTCCGTGACAAAAGCTACTCAAATTTGAGGTTTATCATTCCATAGAACCCCTTTTCACAAAGCCCTGATAGGGTTCCCTTAGGTGAATACAGGAAGTATCAGTTCTTAGTAAGCAGTAGGCATGCTTTTCGGTACTTTTCCAAGAAATGTTTGGGCAGCAAATACTGTCAATCGGACTCACGGTTCCGAACTGCTAAACGCAAAACCAGGTTAGTGTTACCTTAGATGAACAAAGGAAGTATCAGTTAGCAGTAAGTGGTCAATTCCGAGACACACTGTTTACTACACCAGCGAACAAATTATTAGGAAGTTGAGCATCCCAGTCCTTGCAAACAGCTGTCGATATTTCACTTTTTTATATGCCTGCCAAAAGGCGGACGTATTATGTGATGGTTTTCCGTCCGTCTGTCCGTCCCTCATGTCTGGTCTATATCCGGGACAGTTTTCTATCTACAATTCCAATTTTTGGGGAGACGATGTGTCGCGTACTAAAATGAAGGTCAAGGTTAGCGGTCAAAGGCCACTGGCCTGAAAAACAGAAAGTCACTGAAGTGTTCATGTCCGATTTATGTCTCTCGGGGCTGGAAATAAGGAATTAGTTACGGTCATTCTACCTATCGTAACCCGACAATGGAAGTAAATCTTGTAACCGATGCCGTAACCCCCGCAACTGGTCAGCCATGTGCTCGCTTTGGCTTAACTCTACCTATTTTCCCAATCAATGTCATGCAAAAAGTCTGCTTGGAAATCCTATGAAACTGATGAAAGTAATGTTTGTATGGCTATTGTGACTCTAGATTAAAGCTTCATATCATTAATATCTTGATTACTTCCACTAATTTTAATGACTAAAGTTATAACGAACCGCTCACCGAGACAACACGTGCGTTTTAGAGGAAACTTGATGCACACAGCACAGGTTTTTATCCCATCGGCATATATGCCGGATGGGATCATGTCGTCACGCTGTCCGTCTGGCTGGCTGGATGAACGACGTGACCGCTCTCAAAGGTGAACCGTTCCAGCTATAGTCTTCAAATTTGGTATACTGCATTGTTGGAATTGAAATTGTTGGAATTGAAATTGGGCACATTTAGTTGATTTTTGTGGTTTCCATGGCAACATAACGAAAAATATACGACGTGACTGCTCTAAAAGGTGAACCATTGCAGCTGGAGACAAATTTGGTATACTGCATTGTGGTAAAGCACAAGCCTATTGAAATTGGGGACATTTTGGTGGTTTTTGTGGTTACCATGGCAACATAACGAAAAATATCCACATTACAACGTGAATGCAGCTGGAGATTTCAAATTTGGTATACAGCATTGTTGCATGGTAAAGCACAAGCCTATTGAAATTGGGGGGCATTTTGTTGATTTCGTGGTTTCCACGGCAACATAACGAAAAATATCCACATGACGACGTGAACGTTCTAAAAGCCGAACCGTGTTGGGTGGTAAATCACAAGGCTATTGAAATTGGGTAAATTTGGGTGTTTTTGCTGTTTCCATGGCAATATAATGGAAAATATCCACAAGAATGACGTTAATGCTTTAGAAACAGAACCATTGCAGCTAGACACTTCAAATTTGGTAGCATTATTGTGTGCTTGGTATTTTTGCAGTTTCCATGGCGACAAATGGAAATTATCCACAAGAATGACGTTAATGCTTTAGAAACCAAACCTTTGCAGCTACACACTTCAGATTTGATAGCATATTGTGTGGTAAATCACAAGCCTATTGAAATTGGGTACATTTGTGACGATTTTTGGGTCTGTGTAAAAGGGTGCCCGGACAAAAGCCCCACGAACGATTCAGTCTTACAAGAAGATGGTTTTATCTGAACGCCAATGTTTGACTAACATCCTCCCCCCTCCTAATTTCACAAGATTTAGAAAGTTGGAAATTGGGAAAATTTTCTAAATTTCTAGCTGGGGTATTCTCTCCCTGTCCCAGTCCTCAAATCAATCATTCTGTTTTAATATTGAATATAATTGTTTAATATCTTATGCTTGGAGGTGATTACCTCCCCTTGACATATTCAAGTAAATGCACTTGAATTTGCTTATTTCCTCCATGTCGCTTGTGGCAGTGTGCCGCGCTGACATCTCTTATCTGTGAATTGGTCGAACTTCACTTCACTTGAATTAAACTGCTCCGTTTGTTCTTTTCTATGCAAGGGAAAGTAAGCTTGCTCACCAATGAAACTTTGCACAGTAGCTAAACTTTCACACTGCAATTTTATTTCAAAATATCAAGAAAAATCCACCAGGTAGTTTTCCGTGGATAGCAAAAACAAAAACCAGATAGGCAATCTGCAGGTTAAATTTTGTCCCAGCGCGAATTATTTATTTGATAATAAATACTAACATTGTTTTTAAATGTTTAATATTTATAGGAAGTATTACAAGAAAATCGGTCAGGTTTGAGGCATATATCACAGTGTTCACATGTGCAATCCATCTCCAAACAGTAGATACCCGGTCAAAGTGTCGCTGCAAACTGTCGCTCAGGAAAAACAGTTTGAAATTGTCACAGCAATCTGTCGTACGAGAGAATACACATTGTCAAAGTGTCGCTGCAATCTGTCGCTCAGGAAAAACAGTTTCAAACTGTCGCAGCAATCTGTCGCTCAGGAAAAACAAAACAAACTTGTGCCGCAGCAATCTGTCGTCCGAGAGAATATACCTTGTCAAAGTGTCGCTGCAATCTGTCGCTCAGGAAAAACACTTTCAAACTGCCGCAGCAATCTGTCGTCCGAGAGAATATACCTTGTCAAAGTGTCGCTGCAATCTGTCGCTCAGGAAAAATGATTTCAAACTGTCGCAGCAATCTGTCGTCCAAGACAAGCACTTTCAAACTGTCGCAGCAATCTGTCGTCCCACAGAATATACCTGGTCAAAGTGTCGCTGCAAACTGTCACTCAGGAAAAATGGTTTCAAACTGTCGCAGCAATCTGTCGTCCGAGAGAATATACCTTGCCAAAGTGTCACTGCAAGCTATCGCTTAGTAAAAACAGATTCAAACTGTCGCAGCAATCTGTCATCCGAGAAAATACACCTTGTCAAAGTGTCGCTGCAATCTGTCACTCAGGAAAAATGGTTTCAATGTGTCACTGCAAACTGTCGCACAGGAAAAACAGTTTCAAACTGTTGCAGCAATCTGTCGTCCGACAGAATATAGCATGTCAATTCACATTTCTGCATTTCCCTATCAACAGTTTTCATTTATAGGAAGTGTTACAAGAAAATTGGTCAGGTTTGAGGGGTGTAGAAAGGTGCCAGTGTTCGCATGTCCAATCCATCTCCAAACAGAAGATACCCAGTCAAAGTGTCACTGCAAACTGTCGCTCAGGAAAAACAGTTTTAAACTGTCGAGCAATCTGTCGTCTAAGAGAATTACACATTGTCAAAGTGTCGCTGCAATCTGTCGCTCAGGAAAAATGGTTTTAAACTGTTGCAGCAATCTGTTGCTCAGGAAAAACAGTTTCAAACTGTCGCAGCAATCTGTCGTCCCACAGAATATACCTGGTCAAAGTGTCGCTGCAAACTGTCGTCCAGCAAAAACAGTTCCAAACTGTCTTAGATATCTGTCATCCGAGAGAATACACCTTGTCAATGTGTCGCTGCAAACTGTCGCCCAGGAAAAACACTTTCAAACTGTCACAGCAATCTGTCGCCCAGGAAAAACACTTCCAAACTATCGCAGCAATCTGTCGTTCCCGGGATAACAGTCTCAAACTGGTTATACTTCTGTATCTTAACTTTCAGGTTTGCTCAAAGTCTCGCTGTTTTTGGCAGAAAGTAAAAGTTCAAACGGTCGCTCTAAACTGTCGTCCTTGGAAATAGTCTCACACTGCCTTCACTACTACATCCCGCGTTTCGTGATTTCTTACATGGGAAGACCCACCTTATGCTTTCTCAATATAAATATATATACATTTTATGTTTTCTTTTCTCCAGCTTTGCATTTTTTTAAATCTAATAGTTCTCTATTCTCATATTTAAATTTTCTGTTAAAATGACACATACCTTAATTTATTTTTGAAAAAAATAAATGTTTTATTTATTGGACATAATTCTCTGGTTTGTATTTTCGATTTCAAAAATACCATTTGGAATTACTCGTAATTATTTATCAAACCATATTCATCATGGGAGGTCTTTTTCATTCCAGACTCCTCTGGAATTCGAGTTTGATGCTCTGACCAGTCATTTAGGTCTTGGAATGTGGCGTCCCATGTTCAAATGTTAGCAGTGTTGTGATCTACAATGTCTCCCATTTGTTTTACACCATCACTAGTAAAAATTAAAAGTGCTCACTGAAGTAACATCAAGTGAGTCTCTTCACTGCACTAATTGACTAAAGGGACTATGCATTTGTGAAAATAATATGTAGTATGATGATTCTTGAAAAATAATCTGCAGTTGAAACAATACTATGACATCACAGGTGTCGTTTAATGACTCGGATATTGGTACTCTCCATGTGAAGGATTGGTATCTGGTGAAGTATGATCAAGATGTGTACCCTGGTGAAATACTCAGTATCGTCGAGAACGAGTATTCCATATCCGTAATGATCCGTACAGGAGTCGGCAATACCTGGAAGTGGCCTACACCCTGTGATTCTGTTTATTACCACCGGGAACAAATTGTTAGAAAGTTAGATGGTCCAGTTCCTTCAAACAGTTGCTCGTCTTTCACATTTCCAGAACTTCCTTAGCATGTTAAATGCATGTCCTTTTCTGAGATGAACATACAGTGTACAAAGTTCTGTTCAGTTATACTGTATCTGAGATCTGTTTTTTTTCATGGCACAACATAATTTTATGGTTTTGTGGTGTTTAATGTTCACTAACATTCAAACTTTGGTATCCTCAACTGAGAGGTAACGCGAGTGACGTAACGCGAGTGACGAGACATTGAAGTTATTTGAGCAAGCTGTTACACATTGGAACAACTAATAGTGGATTCCTAATTGCATTGTTATTTCAAGAGGTCTACAGGGTACTAACAGATCCACTAAATTGTCACCTGTGTGTAAAGGCTTGAGCTTAATCCAAGAATGAAGTTATGGCTAAAATTTCCATGTCCTTTTTGCTGTAACGCGAATGACGAGTATGCAAATTGAAATTAAATAAAAGTTTTAAATGCAATTACAGCACTTTAAATTTATATGAATACTTTGAGGCCTAAGTTGTCGTCATGCATTATGTGTGCATGTATACTTTCTTTGTTGGAGGCAGGTGGGGTATAATATAACCAAAACGGTTCAAAAATGTAATGCGAGTGACGTGGAATTGATCATGTTTGTTTTTGTATTCCTCACCCAAACATGCCAAACTAAAACGGCATGTGTACCTGCCCCAGCTTTATGGTCATTGTACCCCATTGTATCTCAGCAAGGGTATGATTTCTTAATTATGCCCCCCCTCTAACTAGAGGGGGGGCATATAGCGATCGCTTTGTCCGTCCGTCCGTCTGTCCGTCTGTCTGTCTGTCCGTCTGTCCGTCCGAATTTCTTGTCCGAGCAATATCTCGGTTAATATTTGATGGACAGGATTGAAACTTGCATGGAATGTGGCTAGTGCCTCGTAGATGTGCAGCGTTGAGTTTTTTTCCGAGTTCCGGTATAATTTTCAAGAGTTATGGCCCTTTTTCTGAAATCTCTGTGAATTGGACTTGTCCGGGCTGGATCTTGGTTAATATTGTATGGACAAGTATGAAATTTGCACGATATGTGGTCAGTGCCCCACAGTTGTGCAGCGTAAAGTTTCTTCACGTTTCGCTTATATTTTCAAGAGTTATGGCCCTTCGTTCCTGAATTCTTCGTGAATTGGGACTTGTCCGGGCTGGATCTCGGTTAATATTGTATGGACAATTATGAAATTTGCAGGATATGTTGTCAGTGCCCTGTAGTTGTGCAGTGTGAAGTTTCTCCGCGTTTCGCATATATTTTCAAGAGTTATGGCCCCTTTTTCTTCAAATTTGTGTGAATTGGGACTTGTCCGGGCTGGATCTCGGTTAATATTGTATGGATAATTATGAAATTTGCAGGATATGTGGTCAGTGCCCTGTAGTTGTGCAGCGTGAAGTTTCTCCACATTTCGCGTATATTTTCAACAGTTATGGCCCTTTTTTCTTCAAATCTTTGAGACTTGTAGGGCTGGATCTCTGTTAATATTGTATGGACAAATATCGTATTATTACTTGTTGGCTGATACTTGGAATATGTATTATGTGAGGCATGGCAAAAAAAGTGACAGAAACAGAATTTTTATAATTATCCAAATTAGGCCTCCACCAACCAATAAACAGCAGAACAATGGCGGGGCAGTGTCGGATTAAAGCGGAAGGGGGGGGCATACAATTGAGCAATCTCTGATTGCTTCCTTCCTGTGTTCAGATAGTAATGACATTACAGGGAATTGTCGAAATGCTATGGGACTTTTGGATATGCAAATATTGCTATATTAAAATACACACCAGCATATGAGGACCAACGCTTGTCAGAAACGAGTAAATACCACAGGAAAAACCTTGTAGATCGGTAAGATATGCCACCTGTTAAGCTATAAATGGGGCCAGGTCCATGGAGCAAGAATGTGAGAGAAGGCCACACCACATTGGTGTGGGGGCCTGGAACAATATATACCAATCCAATAACAGAAGTACCACATTGGTGTGGGGGCCTGGAACAATATATACCAATCCAGTAATATAAGTACCACATTGGTGTGGGGGCCTGGAACAATATATACCAATCCAATAACAGAAGTACCACATTGGTGTGGGGGCCTGGAACAATATATACCAATCCAATAACAGAAGTACCACATTGGTGTGGGGGCCTGGAACAATATATACCAATCCAGTAATAGAAGTACCACATTGGTGTGGGGGCCTGGAACAATATATACCAATCCAATAACAAGTACCACATTGATGTGGGGGCCTGGAACAATATATACCAATCCAATAACAGAAGTATCACATTGGTGTGGGGGCCTGGAACAATATATACCAATCCAATAACAGAAGTACCACATTGGTGTGGGGGCCTGGAACAATATATACCAATCCAATAACAGAAGTACCACATTGGTGTGGGGGCCTGGAACAATATATACCAATCCAATAACAGAAGTACCACATTGATGTGGGGGCCTGGAACAATATATACCAATCCAATAACAGAAGTACCACATTGGTGTGGGGGCCTGGAACAATATATACCAATCCAATAAGAGAAGTACCACATTGGTGTGGGGGCCTGGAACAATATATACCAATCCAATAACAGAAGTACCACATTGGTGTGGGGGCCTGGAACAATATATACCAATCCAATAACAGAAGTACCACATTGGTGTGGGGGCCTGGAACAATATATACCAATCCAATAACAGAAGTACCACATTGATGTGGGAGTCTGGAACAATATATACCAATCCAATAACAGAAGTACCACATTGGTGTGGGGGCCTGGAACAATATATACCAATCCAATAACAGAAGTACCACATTGGTGTGGGGGCCTGGAACAATATATACCAATCCAATAACAGAAGTACCACATTGATGTGGGAGTCTGGAACAATATATACCAATCCAATAACAGAAGTACCACATTGGTGTGGGGGCCTGGAACAATATATACCAATCCAATAACAGAAGTGCACGAAAAGATAAAGAGAAAACAAGAAAAAAGAAAATAAGTCAACAGAATCTCGATACATATCATTTTTGCATTGCTTAGAAGATCATCGATCAAGGCTCAATCTTGTAAACTGTGAATAGTTATTCTACACTGCACTATGGCCTGTGCAAACTATATTTGTTTCAGTGCGCCTTAAAGTCATTCCCCAACCAAGAGAGATTGTAATGATATATGTACTCGTATTGTGGAAGAGGTACCGGTACTTTGGATACCAACATTTTAGTTTCAGCTGACGAAGCCCAAAATAAAAGCGCAAATGTAAATCATAGCAGATGAGTACTGTATGGCTGTTCTCAACTGGTTTTACTCAACTAGTAACTACTTCATGTTCCGTTCCTGGGGCAGATTCAGAAAGTTAATTTTCCGAGCAATAGAGAGGAATCGGTGGGTCAATAACATCCCTATCTATTGCATATACTGGATGCCCTGTCTTCCCAACTTATACAGTACAGTCATTAAATGTTGATGTCAGAATGCATGAAGGATCCAGTGACATGTATTTATGCATACCATAGAGGTAGGATATGACATCACTTCCACATAGATTTCAACCTTAGTGACACTTTGTGAAGGCATGGTAAATGTTTTTCAGAAATGGAAATCCTGATGTCCGGAATCGTCAATGTTCTTAACAAGCAGGACACTCGGATAGAATTAGATACCTCATCCTTCATATCATGACATACAGGGGTAAAAGCGTTCAGTGTCCGGTTATTTTCGTTTAGTTTGACCTAACGAAACGCGAACGGAACGAAATGTAAACGCCTTTCAAATGCGTTTCAAACGATTATAGGAAACGAAACGCTTTCAATATCGCTTAATTTTTCTTTTATCAAAACGCGTTTCCCTCGTCAAACGCGTTTGCTCTGATCGAAACGCGTTTATGAACGCGTTTTAGAAACACATTTGTGAACGCGTTTTATAAAACGCGTTTCGAACGCGTTTCTCTTTTCGTTCAACTCGCGCAAACTTGTGTTTTTATTTTGCAAACCAGGCCAAGAAGCCCTCGTGTCGGGGCTTTCCCCAGCCGCTATTATAATCCCTGTGCTATAAATATATGTGGCATAGCCTTTAATATACAAGGGTAAAAACGTTCTGTGCCCGGTAATTCGTTGCGTTTATATATTGCACTAAGCTTAAATCTTTTCGTTCACCAAACGAAACAATATATGTACCATATACCAATTCTTTTCGTACCGAGCCTGAACTTGACTCCATGCAGCTTTTGATCACACTCAGTCGCCGAACTATTGTACAAATAAATAAAAACAGACCAAATAGTATTCTCGCCCGACGAAGCAACCGTGATGTGGACGGTAATGCTTATTTAACAACAACAACAATAAAACGCGTTCCGAAACGCATTTCCAAAACGCGTTTCAAACGCAAGCTTAAAGCGAAATGATTAGTCAGGCGTGTGATACCGAACCGAAAAACCGTTTTGCCTGACCTTGACTCCATGCAGCTTTTGATCAACACTCAGTCGCCGAACCATTGTACAAATAAAAAAAAACAGACCAAATAGTATTCTCGCCCGACGAAGCAACCGTGATGATGCTTATTTAACAACAACAACAATAAAACGATTTTCGAAACGCGTTCGTGAAACGCGTTTTAAGCGAAACGAAACGAAAAATAAATGAACATACCGATGATCAAACGCGTTTGCGAGGTATAAACGCGTTCTTTGAGAAGCAAATGAAACTAATACAAAACGCGTTCAGAACGATAATATACGTGAAAAAAACGGACAACCCTGGCTGAACCGTTGTGATTTTATTATGGTTTCAAGTGATGTCATGGCAATTTTTTTTTCAAATCACTTCCGTGGTCCGTCGTCCGTCCGTAAACAATTCTTGTTACCACGATTTCTCAGGAACTACTGCATGGATCTTTTTCAAATTTGGTACACAGGTTCCCCTTGGGGTCTAGTTGTGCAAGAAACCTTTTCTGGTCCGATTCGAAAATCCAATATGGCCACCAGGCAGCTATCTTGGATTTCCCCATGAAACTTTGTTACCGCGATTTCTCCGGAACTATTGCATGGATCTTTTCCAAATTTGGTACACAGGTTCCCCTTGGGGTCTAGTTGTGCAAGAAACCTTTTCTGGTCCGATTCGAAAATCCAATATGGCCACCAGGCAGCCATCTTTGATTTCCCCCTGAAACCCTGTTACCGCGATTTCTCAGGAACTGCTTCATGGATCTTTTTCAAATTTGGTACCCAGGTTCCCCTTGGGGTCTAGTTGTGCAAGAAACCTTTTCCGGTCCGAAAAATTTGGTATGATCTAGTTTTGCAAGATACCTTTTTCGGTTCAAATTGAAAATCCAATATGGCCACCAGGCGACCATCTTAGGTTTCCTCATGAAAATTTGTTATCATGATTTCTCAGGAAGTACTGCCTGGATCTTTCTCAAATGTGGTAGACGGGTTGCCCTTGTGGTCCAGTTGTGCAGCATACCTTTCTGGCCCGATTCCTAAATCCAATATGTCCATCAGGCGGCCATCTTGGATTTCCCCATGAAACTTTGTTATTGCGATTTCTCAGGAACTACCGCATGGATCTTTATCAAATTTGGTACACAGGTTCCCCTTGTCACCTAGTTGTGCAAGATACCTTTTCTGGTCCGATTCGAAAGTCCAATATGGCCACCAGGTGGCCATCTTGAATTTCCCAATGAAACTTTTTTATCCTGATTTCTCAAGAAGTACTGCATGGATCTTCCTCAAATTTGGTACACAGATTCCCCTTGTGACCCAGTTGTGCAAGATACCTTTTTTGGTCCGATTCGAAAATCCAATATGGCTGCCAGGTGGCCATCTTGAATTTCCCCTTGAAACACTGTTATCTTGAATTCTCAGGAAATATTTGATGGATCTTTCTGAAATTTGGTACACAGGTCCCACATGGGGCCTAGTTGTGCAAGATACCTTTTCCGGTCCGATTCGAAAATCCAATTAATACGATATTTCCGAGTTGTGACGTTGCATCACAAGAGTCGATGGATCAAACGGTGGGTATATTCTATATATTGACTATAGAGAATATCCATATCTTCACCTTCCATATCAAGGAGTTAAAATAATTCGGAATTAAAATGTATTTCGTCAAATTTTAAATCAGTTTTCTTTAGTCCATGCAGTTGCAAGTGAACTGCCCCACCCTTTCGTCTGCCGGCGGGTCAGCTACATGAAGGGACGTCACTCTTGTGACACAATGTCACAACTCGACAACTGTAGACTACTGCATGTTTCGATCCTAGGGAAGTCGAAGTTTCAACATCACTGCGCGGACCGGATCCCTTCAGTATTAAGTATTGTACCATCTTACTATTTTCGAGCATAGTATCTTAAAAGAGATATCTCAAACTAGTCCAGTAAACAGAACCGAATTAGCATTCGTTCCTAATTATAAAATCTTAAGTATGCCAAAGTGTCAAAGAGATTTTTCTTCGCTTCCAGTACCCAATGATGACACGTGCAAAAAAATAAATAAAATAAAAATACTACAAAACGAAGACGAAGGATCCTCCGTACATGTACATTCACTTTCAGACGAACTTTGCTCATTTCTCTTAACAACTGACATAAGTTCAGTTTCTAGAAACTCCTGAAACTTAGAAAGATTATATCTTGATGTTTTCCAGTGTCGCTTTTTCGATCTTTTTCGCTCAGATTCGAAATTCTGTAAACAAAATTACAACTCAATCGTCTTAGTAACAATGGACAAAAAGATACAATTATTGGACAATGGTGGGCGCCAAGATCCTTCAGGATCTCTCGTTATTATACTGCACTATTCTATGATGAACAATTATCTTGAATTGAAAGATTATATCCACCCGAAGCTGAACCTTCGTTTTCCTATCTACTTTTTTTGACAATTACCACACCTGCTCTGAATGCCCACATGCTGTGCATTCAAATCGTTTTCAAAAATACCATGATATTTCGGGATTCTGAAAATGCGTCAAAAGAACCATATAGCGTGATTATAGCCTCATTGAGTCAGCTCATAATAATGATTTATCGTATGAATGGTGGCCATTGTGTTTTCCCAATTTCAATGTTTTCCTGCATCACTTCTGATATGTTATGCCTGGATTTTTTTTTTTGTGTAAAACTACTATGGAAATGCCTTGTTCTGGAATTAGTGATGGGTTCTGCCCGATTCTTTAGTAGAACTAAATACAGGTTGAAATGAATGTATATTATGAGGCTATTGTGACATCGAGATTACGTCATGTCTCGAAAATCCTGGCAAGTCCTTTATTTCGACAGGCCACTGAGGAAGCTTTCCATCCATACACATTTTGTTACAGTAGTCATAGATATGTTAAAAGGACGAAGTGTATCCCTATCCCCAAATTCAACGCATGCCTATATGTTACTGAGGGTACATATCTTTTTGATGTCATAATTTTTTCCTCTCTAAGCTTCTTCACAATGACTTAAAATGACCCCAGTATGATAATATATGATGCCAGAAATTTTTGGTCCATAATTCTGGAAATAGGTCAAATAGATCAGTGGGGTTCATGTTTTCCCCTCCCCAGAATTGTTAGGGGTAATTATGAAGTCATCGTGACGTTGAAACATTTTCTATATTCTTTTGTATTTTCATTTTCTAGCCGAAAGCATAAGCTTTATTTTGATATATAACATCTCTCGTTTTGATTTAACCAGTTGAATACAAATGATCTCATTTTTCTCTACCCTAATATATTTTCACAAAATTAGTATCACCGCCGCTCATGGTAAAATCGTTGTAGCTACCTTATGCCCGCACAGATTTTTGGCCTGCCACCACTGGGCTGACCCACATACCCTACTCTTCCATGCTGTTTGGTTAGAAATTGGTCAGCTTGAGGTGCAAACGGGATGACCATTTTGGTGACGAATGTGGTCTGGATTAGATAAAATTGTTCAAGATCTGTATAACCGACAGAGATATCTTTGCTCTTGACCATTCATTTTCAAACTACAGAGTCCTGGATGCAGAAATACCATCTTTAAGGCAGAGGAGTCTACACTTGCAGATCAAGAGAACATTAAATCTGGAGATTCGGAAAAGGACCTTGACCTTGGGGGCAAACTAGGAAGTGCAGAGGCATCCTCTAACCTTAGAGATGACCAACCCATGGAGAGCATGAAAGATCCCAACAACAACTTGGACAAAGGCATTAAAGATCTGAACATGTCGTCCTCGCCCAAGAAACAGATGAAGAAAATGCAGACCTACACCTTGTTGAGGGAAAGACAGATGCAAGCCAATCTGATAAAGAATGGAGACGACATACATGAAGGTATTATTCACAGTAGTATGATTGATTCCATATTAATATCCTTCCAGCTATAATTTCTGTAAGTAGAATAAGTGATGGAAATATGTATCCATGTTCTTTAATTTAAAGTATTTTATATCCACTTGTGGCTTACAAAATCTGTTAATCAAGTCCGCCAATTCCAGATATGGGGGACTGATCCCAATCATATGTTATTTTCCTGTGCTAGACAGTGCAGTAACTGGGCTCTGTTTATATTTTCCTATGCTGGACAGCAAAGTATTTAGCTCTGAAATTACCCCTCTGAAGAAATCCTGGCGACGTGCATGTTCAGTTTGTGTCGATTTGTGAAATGGGAGCACTGGGTGAAAACTTGACTATGGTAAATGCCATTATAATCACATGAAGTACATTTTCTCCCCACCCAAACCCCCCTAAAAATTGGGGGGATCCAGTTAATTAGAAAGAAAAGTTGAGGAAATGATAATTATGACAGTGTAGTTTCTCCAACAGCAGATTTATTAGAGTAACCATGGTAACTGATCCTAATTGTGGGCGATTGAATTATTAGTGACTTTACATGAACCTACTCGGTGCAGATTAATAAAACTAAGTGGTAACAGTTTCCAGATTTTAATTCAGATGGGCTTGGGGTACAAACTATTGAAAACCTGCTACTGCCAGAGAAGATTATTGGAATATAAATGCTGAAAAAATTGCTGACATTGAATCAATATTTGTACTGAAAGTGAAAGTAAAACTCAAAACCACTGGTAAATTAGGAAAGCACTTCAACTTAATTACATGCTTAAATAAAATCCCTGCTCTGATCCAAGATTCACACCTATTTTTCTTCCAGAATTGTCAAATATTGCAAGATTTAGAATCCAGTTGATAGATTATCTGAATTATCTTCTTTTTACCCCTCAGCCTATTAGGCTGCGGGGCCTTGTCATCGGCATGTACGTCTGGTCATCAACAATTCTTGTGACCGGTGTACAAGCCAACAGCGGCTTCAAATTTGGTTTACAGGATTGTTGGGTGATCAACCACAAGCCTATTAAATTTGGGTACTTTGTGATCAATTTTGCGGTTTCCATGGCAACATCACATAAAATTCGTCAACAATTCTTGTGACCGGTCTGGAAGAAGCCAAACCATTGCTTCTAGAGGCTTCAAATTTGGTAATAGGGTATTGTTAGGTGGTCAACCACAGGTCTATTAAACTTGGGCACTTTGTGGTGAATATTGCAGTTTCCATGACATCATATTATGCAGCTACATGACATGTATAAAGTATTTATGTCAATAGGCATATCCTTCCATCCATCTGTCTGTCCGTCCATCTGAATTTGACGTTAACGCTCTAGAAGCTGAACCGTTCCATCTAGACTTCAAATTTTGTATACAGCGTTGATGTGTTGCAAAGCACAAGCCTATTGCAGGGTTCGTACAGGGCTGGGAAAGCCTTGGAAAGCATGGAATTTAGCCAGTCCCATTTCCAAGCCTTGAAAATCAACAAAATGGTCTTGAAATTTTACCTGATAGCCCTGGAACAAAAACCAGTTATCAAGTTTATTTTATAACTGCAAGTTCTTGGCCATATAAATGCTGTGTGGCCCGTATGGATTGCCCCACCCTCCACTTTTGATGGCGGGGGGGTCGACACTTCATGTAAGCGAGCACGACAGCATTCTGTCCTTGAAACGTAGACACTGTAGATACTACAATGTCAGTGATTCAAAACAGAACTCAGGTTATAAAGTATTGACTGCAGTGTCTGCATTGTCATAATTATTGCTCCTGTAATTTAATGTTTTGTCATCATTCTACAATGTCGGCATTGCCAGCATTCTGCTCTCGTCTTTAAAAGGGTCTGCGTCGTCAGCGATCTTCGTTTTAAATGCAAACACTGCGGATATTGCATATGCAGCGTTGTCAGCATTATAAAACAGAGACTGCAGTGTCGGCATTGTCAGTATTCTTGCTCTTAGTGGGGGCTGTTAGGGATATTTTGGTTCACATTCTTCCAAAAGCACCAAATTTGGCCCATATGTATTTCGATTTTTGACGGGCACCAAGACGGGCGCCCCCTAGGGCCGCCATATTCGGCTAAATTCAATATGGTCGCCATCCTGGTTATAGTTGAATAACTAAAAGGGCTAGAAATGTAAATAATAGCACTTTTTAGTGGTTTTTGGGGTCGGAGAATCTTATTTCAACCATTTTAGGTCAAGGTAACCTTTAAGGTCACCCTAAAGGGCATTTTGGGGACAAATTCGCCATTATCAGTGGTTTGGGGGCAAGATAAATAAACTGCCTCATTCTATTGGTTTCCAGGTTTGAGTAACCCGAATCTTGCCTTATTTTGGCGATTCGGGGCAATATTTCATTTGAGAGTCGCGATAGAGGTCATCCGAACCAAAGGTCAATTGTAGGTATAACACCAAAAGAACCACAAATAACACCATAGAGGTTTGTGGCATTCTCCGATTCTGATCCTATTTTGAAGATTTGAGGTCAACCCATTTTGGGGTCAAAGATCAACAGTTACCACTAAGAACAATCCAATGAAGAGTATTCAGGAACAAATTATATTACAATACTCCGGAGATGACATCTGCTGACAAAATGCTATAACTATGCCGCTACGCCGCTATGTGTATTTAAATGTTCGAAATACAATACAAAGACCGCCTTAGCAACAATATACCAATGATTATTGGTATCTATACCTTCTGGCTTGCGCTATCAAGGAACTGTGAAGTCGGGTTGCACCCAGTAAGGCTGTGGAAGAGGGGTAGTGCCAAGGATTTGACGGACCGAGATCGGAACATACGGTATGGACTGAATGTCACATTTCTTTCCCGTACCGAAGTCCACCAAGAGTTCCGATAGACCGAGGGTCTTCAAAGACCGGACATCGCTGTCCATCGTGCGAACATAGGCTGTTGTATGACCCTTCTCCGTGGCATGTGCTAGATGCAGGAGGACCCTAGTGTCCGCCTCGGAATGGTTGCACGGTTGAAGTATTGTGAGGTCATAACGCCTGTTGAATAACACGGACTCAAAACGGGTACACAGAAGGAGCTTTCCGCTCATGTCAGTCTTGGACATCTGTGTGCTGATGAATGAGAACGGCTCCTTTTTGTTAACATCTTTTAAGATTACAAGCCGTCGTGCATTAGAGAAGCCGTCGTCCATTAGAGAATAACCAGATCGCTGGAAAACATCCCACCTCCCAAGCCGCGCTTTTGCAGCATGTGAAGCGAGCGCTGCTGCAAGCGAGATCTACTGGAGTCGCTTCACTCCAGCAGGGAATCCCTGACTTCAGTGAGTGGAGCTGGCACATGGCATGAGTTGGTACATGGCAACGCTATGGACCACTCTCAGCGACACTTCTATGGCATATGCCATTCTCATGCACTGAGGCTGACTCAAGGCATGCACGGGAAGGTGCAAATGCAACTGTGCCGATGTCCGATACATGACCCTCTGCAAATGCGAAGGTGGGTGCGTTAATAACTTGGGCGATGATGACAAGTATTATTTATTGCTGGCATCATAGAGCGCAAGCCAGAATGCATAGGTAGTAAAAGTAATCATTGGTATACTGTTGCTTAAGCGGTCTTTGTTTTGTATTTTGAACATTTAAATGCACGTAGCGGCATAGTTATAGCATTTTGTCAGCAGATGTCATCTCCGAAATATTTAGTAACAGTTGTTCCTGAATAATCTTCTTTCGATTGTTTTTAGTAGCAACTGTTGATCGTTGACCTTTAATTCTCAAATGAGGTGACCATGACCTCAAATCGTCAAAATAAGGTCAGAATCTAATTCTCCGATGCCGCAAAGCCCTATGGTATTATTTGTGATTCTAGCCCTTTTGATGTTTCCTATAATTGACCTCCGGTTGACCTCTGTTTCGGGGACATCTGTCATGAACCTCACATGCAATATTGCCTCAAATTGTCAAAATATGGCCAGATTCGGGTTACTCAACCCCGAAAATCGATAAAATGAGTTAGTTTGTATATCTCGACTAAAAACCAGTAAAAATGACGAATTTGACCCAAAAATGACCTTCAGGGTGACCTTGACCTCAAATCGTTGAAATAAGATCAGAATCAGATTTCCCGTCTCCGATAACCACTAAAAAGTGTTATTATTCATGATTCTAGCCATTTTATTGACTGACCTCTAACCCGGGTGGCGGCCATAATGAATTTCGCCAATATGGCGGCCCCAGGGGGCGACTACCTTGGCGCCCGTCAAAAATCGAAAAGGTATGGTATGGGCGACATATGGGCCAAATTTGGTGCTTTTGGAAGAATCTGAACCAAACAGTCCCTTTTATGCCCTAACAGCCCCGACTATCTTGTAATTTGAGTGTTCACGCTGCCAGCGTTCTGCGTTTCAAACGCGGAGACTGCTGTTACTGCTTTGAATGGGTCAGCGTTCAGCGTTGCCAGCATTATAAATTAGAAATTTCAGTGTAAGCATTGTCATCATTCTTGCTCTGGTCTTTGAAAGGGTCTGCGTTGTCAGCGTTCTGCGTTTTAAAAGCAAACACTGCGAATATTGCATAATCAGCGTTGTCGACGTTGTAAGCCAGAGACTGCAGTGTCGGCATTGTCAGCATTCTTGCTCTTGTCTTTTGAAGGATCCGCGTTGTCTAGCGTTCTGTGTTTGAAAAACAAACACTGCGGATATTGCATAATCAGCGTTGCCAGCATTATAAATTAGAGATCTCAGTGTCCGCATTGTCAGCATTCTTGCTCTTGTCTTTGAAAGGGTCCGCGTTGTCAGCGTTCTGCATTTTAAAAGCAAACACTGCGAATATTGCATAGTCAGCATCATCGGGGTTGTAAACCAGAGACTGCAGTGTCGGCATTGGCAGCATTCTTGCTCTTGTCTTTGAAAGGGTCCGCGTTGTCAGCGTTCTGCATTTTAAAAGCAAACACCATGAATATTGTATAGTCAGCATTGCAAACCAGAGACTGCAGTGTCGGCATTGGCAGCATTCTTGCTCTTGTTATTGAAAGGGTCCGCGTTGCCAGCAATCTGCGTTTTAAAAGCAAACACTGGGCAGACCCGTCATGTAAGACAACTTCAATCGGCAACACTTTGCGTGCAATACACTTGGCCCTTTTCACTCCTTGGTTGAATGGTTCCCCACATGTAGTCACCTATTGTATGTGTCTTACATGACGGATTTGCCAAACACTGTGGATATTGCATAGTCAGCTTTGTCAGCGTTATAAAACCGAGACTGTTTTGTCCGCATTGTCAGCATTCTGGTCTGATTCGAAAATCCAATATGGCGATTGTTATCGCGATTTCTCAGAAACTGCTACATGGATCTTTCTCAAATTTGGTACACAGGTTCCCCTTGGGGTCTAGTTGTGCAAGATACCTTTTCTGGTCCGATTCGAAAATCCAATATGGCCACCAGGCAGCCATCTTGGATTTCCCCATGAAACCTTGTTATTGCGATTTCTCAGGAACTACTGCATGGATCTTTCTCAAATTTGGTACACAGGTTCCCCTTGGGGTCTAGTTGTGCAAGAAACCTTTTTCTGGTTCGATTCGAAAATCCAATATGGCCACCAGGCAGCCATCTTGGATTTCCCCATGAAACCTTGTTATCTTGATTTCTCAGGAACTACTGCATGGATCTTTCTCAAATTTGGTACACAGGTTCCCCTTGGGGTCTAGTTGTGCAAGAAACCTTTTTTGGTCCGATTCGAAAATCCAATATGGCCACCAGGCAGCCATCTTGGATTTCCCCATGAAACTTTGTTATCATGATTTCTCAGGAAATACTGCATGGATCTCCCTCAAATTTGGTACACAGGTTCCCCTTGTGGTCCAGTTGTGCAAGGTACCTTTTCTGGTTCGATTCGAAAATCCAATATGGCCACCAGGCAGCCTTCTTGGATTTCCCCATGAAATCGTATTGCGATTTCTCAGGAACTACTGCATGGATCTTTCTCAAATTTGGTACACAGGTTCCCCTTGGGGTCTAGTTGTGCAAGATGCCCTTTCTGGTCTGATTCGAAAATCCAATATGGCCAAAAGGCAGCAATCTTGGATTTCCCCATGAAACCTTGTTATTGCGATTTCTCAGAAACTGCTGCATGGATCTTCCTCAAATTTGGTACACAGGTTCCCCTTGGGGTCTAGTTGTGCAAGATACCTTTTCTGGTCCGATTCGAAAATCCAATATGGCCACCAGGCGGCCATCTTGGATCTCCACATGCAACTTTGTTATCTTGATTTCTCAGGAAGTACTGCATGGATCTTTCTCAAATTTGGTACATAGGTTCCCCTTGGGGTCTAGTTGAGCAAAATACCCTTTTATGTCCGATTCCAAAATCCAATATGGCCCCCAGGTGGACATCTTGAATTTCCTCTCGAAACATTGTGATCGTAAATTCTCCGGAACTAGTTCATGGATCTTTCTCAGTTTTGGTACACAGGTCCCACATGGGGCCTAGTTGTGCAAGATTCCTTTTTTTGTCCGATTCGAAAATCCAAGTTACGCTTCAAATTAATACGGTATTCCCGAGTTGTGACGTTGCATCACACGAGTCGGCGGATCATACGGTGGGACTACAGAGAATATCCATACCTTCCCCTTCCATATCAATAGGTTCAAATAATTCAGAATTAAAATGTATTTCTTCAAATTTTAAATCAGTTTTCTTTAGTCCAGTGAAAATTCTCACTTCAGCCTAATGGCTGCGGGGTCTTGTCGTTGGCATGTACGTCCGGTCGTCCGTCCGGTCGTCAACAATTCTTGTGATCGATCTAGAAACCGAACCGTTGCTTCTAGAGACTTCAAATTTGGTACATTGAATCTGGACCCGATTGGTTGGAAACTTTGGTGGCCATCTTTAATTTATGCGAAACCATCAGAGCTTTCTCGTTACCAAGCTTTCTTTAGAACGACTTACCCTAGGCACACCAAACTTGCCGTGCACACCCATATGCTCCTGACCCAGAACCCTATTGAATCTGGACCCGATTGGGTGGAAACTTTGGCGGCCATCTTTAATTTATGCGAAACCATGAATCTTGTGTATCTCGGAAACCATTTTGCTGTTCAGTGTGAAACTTTGTAGAGATTATCGATACATCAAGAAACTTTGAAGGAATGACCAAACCAGTTTTCCTGATTAGGTGAAAGCCTTGGTGGCCATCTTTAATTTATGCAGAATCTTTAATGATGTATTTCTTTGATATCATTGAAGTATTCTATATGAAACTTCTTGTTACCAAGCTTTCTTTAGAACGACTTACCCTAGGCACACCAAACTTGCCGTGCACATTCATATGCTCATTACCCAGAATCCTATTGAATCTGGGCCCGATTGGATGGAAACTTTGGCGGCTATCTTTAATTTATGCGAAACCATGAATCTTGTGTATCTCGGAAACCATTTTGCTGTTCAGTGTGAAACTTTGTAGAGATTATCGATACATCAAGAAACTTTGAAGGAATGACCAAACCAGTTTTCCTGATTAGGTAAAAGCCTTGGCGGCCATCTTTAATTTATGCAGAATCTTTAATGATGTATTTCTTTGATACCATTGAAGTGTTCTATACGAAACTTGGTATACAGCATCGATGTATCAAGAGACTTGACTTGCACTGAATAACCACATCAATTCTTCTGAGAGGCGGGAAGGATGGCCGGCCATTTTTAATTTATGCAAACTCATTAATGATCTCTATCTCTGATACCGTTTAAGTGCTCGATATAAAATTTGGTAAACATCATCGATGCAGCAAGAGACTTGTGATGAATGACAGAACTGGTTTCTCTGATTGGGTGGAAATCTTGGTGGCCATCTTTAATTTATGCAAAATCTTTAATGATATATATCTCGGATACCATTTAAGTGTTCTATATGAAACTTGGTATACAGCATCGATGTATCAAGACACTCGTAATGAAGATCAGTTCCTCTGAATGACCGGAAGGATAGGCGGCCATCTTTAATTTATGCAAAATCATTAATGATCTCTCTCTGATACCGTTCAAGTGCTCGATGTAAAATTTGATATACATCATCAGTGCATCAAGAAACTTACGATGAATGACAGAACTGGTTTCTCTGATTGGGCGGACTTTCTACTGTTCAGCGACTAATGTTGTCATACTTGGAGACTTCAACAATGACTTTGCTGTCGACTCGGCTGAAACAACCAAGATAAACGACTTCTTCCAAGAGCATGGGCTCTTTCCCTTAATCCACACCCCAACCACAGATCTTAGGACAACCATTGACCAGATTTTCACCAATTTCAAACTCACAGATATACAATTTGGTGTCTATGAAACATATTATTCATATCACAAGGCTGTTTGGATTGCCATCCACCCACCCTCATCCTCTGCTTGATCACAGATGGAAAGAGGCAGACAATCAACAGGTACACAGGGATTCATACAGTTATTGCTATCAAAGACTTTTATTATTGTTTAGATTATTATTATAGGGTTCAAAGCCAAAATGGCTTGAAGCCTTTTGTTTTTGTTCAGAATATTCTGTTCTTCCGCCATATTTTTCGCACGCGCTATGTCAAAATATTTATTATAATCCTTCAATGCATCCAACATCCCACACTGAATTTATCATATTTTAATCTTTTACAAGCCACTGCTAAAGCATCTTCTGCATTCAACCAAATCGTTCAGGCTTTTACTTATGCATTTTTCATTCATTGTGTACCAATATACACTGACTAAAACTGTCTAGCTGAGGGATTGTTGCACCTTTTAGGTGCTGCCTCATGTTTCTACTATAACTGTTTCGTCTGCCGACGGGTCGGCTACATGAAGGGACGTCATTCTTGTGACACAACGTTACAATTCGACATCTGTAGACTACTGCATGTTTCGATCCAAGAGAGATAATCAGGGTTCAGACACTTTCGAAGTTTCAACATTACTGCGCGGATCCCTTCAGTATTAAGTATTGTACCATCTTACTATTTTCGAGCATGGTATCTTATATCTCAAACTAGCCCAATACACGGAACAGAATTAGCATTCGTTCCTAATTATAAAATCGTAAGTATGTTTCACAGCTCATGCCAAAGGGTCAAAAAGATTTGTCTTCGCTTCCAGTAGTACTCAATGATGACATGTGCAAAAAAAAATACTACAAAACAAAGATGAAGGATCCTCCAGGCATTCACTTTCAGACTAACTTTGCTCTTTTTTCTACTATAACAACCAACATAAGTACAGTTTCTAAAAACCTTGAAACTCCTTAACTTAGAAAGTTGATATCTTGGTGTTTTCTAGTGTCCCGTTTTCGATTTTTTCGCTCCGATTCAAATTCTGTAAACAAAATTACAAATCAATCGTTTGTTCTTAGTAACAATGAACCATTTAGTCTAGAGACTTCAAATTTGATATACAGCATTGATGTGTGGCAAAGCACAAGCCTATTGAAATTGGATACATTTCGATGGGTTTTGTGGTTTCCATGGTAAGAAGACAGAAAATATCATGTAACGATGTTAATGCTCTAGAAGCTGAACTGTTCCATCTAGAGACCTCAAATTTGGTATGCAGCATTGATGTGGTTTCCATGGCAACAAGACGGAAAATATCCATGTAACAACGGTGACGCTCTATAAGCCAGACCATTGTATTGGAGATTTCAGATTTAGTATGCAACATTGTCTATTCAAATTGGGTACATTTCGATGTTTTTTTGTGGTTCCCATGGCAACTTAATGGAAAATATCCATATAATTGTTACGCTCTAGAAGCCGAACCATTGCAGCTGGAGACCTCAAATTCGGTATGCAACATTGTTGTGTTTCAGTGCACAATTGGCTACATTTTGATGCTTTTTGTGGTTTCCATGACAGCCAAATGGAAAATATCCATATAATGACATTAAAACACTCTGGAGGAAGAACTGTTGCAGCTCAAACATCAAATTTGGTAAACAGCATTTAAATTAAATTGGGTACATCAGGCCTTATTTTTTCAAAATCTGGCGTGAACGATTTACCGTTCGCGTGATTTTTTGCGTACGTAACCGATCGTTCGGTTACGCACCAAGTTCGCTGCGTAACCGATCGGTTACGTGAAAGGTTACGTAAATTTAATACATATTACCATTTGCTCAAGGACACGAATAATATACGAGAAAAAAATAACTGCCGACCACGCTGACGTAATGCCGCTGCTCTCTATTTGCCCCGGTAATTGTGGCAAATTCAAACTGCTTGACATGGACAGTACGACACTTGACAGCCACATCGTGGTATTTTCCCGTCACACGACTATTGTGTATTCACTAATGATTAATTGCCATACCATTTATAAACCGGAATCTATGCTTAATTTCTAATAGAACAGCTGTAAATCCAATCTGTAAACCCGCTCTAGTCCGTATCATCAGTTTGCCATGAGGCTTATGTCTGTCCCATTCTGATTTTGACTCCAGGGGTGAAAGAGCACGCATACACAATTAACTGTTTTCCCATTGTTCAAACAAAAAGATATTTATTCTCCCGAAACCATGAGAACATTACACTAGTGTGAAAAGAATAAAGATTATCTTACTGTTCATAAGAGAACAAATACCAACGAAATGCTATTTGATTTACGGAGAAACTTAACTACAATCCATCTCCCCCACAGTTTTCATTGTTTTTGGACATGAACCACACTGGCCGGGATAGACTCACTTGAGTCACTTGACAAAATCAACAGGGGTGAAAGGTGTAACAAAGCTGAATACGAGTTCATATTTATTTGATCATATGAATATTTTATACCCGTCAAAACGGTGGCATTATTTCAATGACATAAGAATAAGGTAACGGTTCATTCGAATACAAAACCCAAGAATGATGGTGTTGTAATTTGCATGCGACGGTCTTTCCACCCCCCGTGATCACTAGACTTCATGATTGAGATCGCCCGGTGCTGGCAGCACGTGTTGAGGTCAACATGCTGTAAATGGCAGTGCTGACCTATTTCCATCTGGGCATGCGTAATTGTCTGGCCAGTGAAAACGAAACGACACAAACAATTTAACCAGGCCATAAGCAATTCATGATTTATCAAACAACCACGGCCGTGTAAATTAGCCTGCCAGTCGACAATAGGAGAAAGTGAAAGTGCACGGTATACGCGCAAATATAACTGTCGCCACTTATTTTATTTCCAGTTTGTGCAGACAGACACTGCCGACTTACGAAAATAAGCTAGCAGATAAAATTCGCCCCACGTGAACGGTGACCGTTCGCGTAAAATACGATTTGCGTAACCTTCACGTAACCTGAACGAGCGTTCGCGTCAAAAAATAAGGCCTGGTACATTACGATGATTTCTATGATTTCCATGGCAACATAACAGAAAATATCCATATATCCAGAAGCCAAACTGCTACAGCTAGACACTTGTAATTTGGTACACAGCATTGTTGTGTGGTCAAGACAAATCCATTGAAATTGAATGATAATTGTCTTAATAAAGAACTGTTCTTGGCCAGAAAGTTGTTCATGGTCATTCACCCCTTTAAAGAATGTTTGATGAAATCATTACAAGGCCAAGGGTCTAATTGCAATTTATATTTTCCTGTCACCATTTTGTATTTTACAAATAAATCGAAAACAAATCACCCAATTCTTCCCACATTCTCTATACATGTACCATGAGGTATGAGGTCTCCTTTTTCCTACACATGTTCCTTTATTATAACATGACACATCACATGAGCTTATTTTTCTCTTGGAAATCTCACTATGTCCTATCACCTGGAGAAATTGGAATATTTTTGTAACATTTGATACAGATAATCAAAAATACAATAACACATTTCTATCCAGCTGTAACTCAAGGGTCAAAGCGAAACCTCTAGTTGCTTTTATGTGTGGCCTACATGGACACATGGTTAAAGGTAAAATACATGTACCAGTACTGTTTGGGGCTCAGATGTTGATGCTGTCTGGGATCTACCTGCATGCCCAGCCAAACAATTTGTATTTTCTCTTCACCCACAAAAGATTAGGCCCATTGGACACATGTTTGAAGATAAAATACATGCACATGTATTCTCATCCTCAGCATAGATCTGCTTGATAACAGATACAACCAACAGGTAGGCTACACAGGGATTCATACAGTTTTTGCTATCAAAAATTAAACATTTATAAATAATGTTAGTGTTTGTTATCAAATCAAACCTGTGATCACTTAAATGCCAATATCCTCCATTTGGAGATCTCCTGCAAACAAAATTATCTCCCTTGATCGCTGCGTCGATCGTCCGCCAGGTGGCGTGCTCTCCGCGCATGTCCATCACTCTTTTTCCCATGTTGAGCAAGACCTGTTTTGAGTCAAGGCCGAGCAAAGAGGGGAAGATGGGTTGGGCAAATCAACGTTGATAACAGGTTTGATTTGATAACAAACACTAACATTATTTATAAATGTTTAATGTTTGTGTCTCAAATCTTCACCTGTTATCACTTAAATGCCAGACTCTCAACAGAGGAGGTTGGGTAGCCGGCCCTGTGACTTGCTTTTGGATTAAGCGGAGCACGCCTTGTTCTGATTTTGTAAATCTAATATGCCCAGTAATATCCTGATAATTCCCGTGTCATATAGAGGCGTAGGGAGTTCGAGGTATTACAAGTAATGCGGCGAGAGGTGGACTCTGTTCCTACCCTTTGCTCGCATACTTGGCTAGATAATCAGATGCCATCGTGATGCCTTGAAGTCCCTTCGTCTCCGGCATGGCCTGTCCTCTATGCTTGTGGAATTGTCGGGATCTTGCTTGCTTGAGCGGCGCCCCCCCCCCCCTTTTTTTGATAGGAGTGGTAGACTATACCAGGGTTAGGGTTAGGGGTTAGGGTTATAGGCCCAGTGTAGTCATTCTATCTGTCTGTACAGATATGTCTGAAGATAGCCATCAGCATGAGTTGAATTGATCGTTCAAGCGCAGGTGTCAACAGTATCGTTCAACGATAAGTTTTCCCCAAAGTGGCCCGGACGTCACACTGGCTCTAATCTTGTGAGACGATGTCTCCATAAAGGAGAAGGAGCGTTGATGGCGAGTTGGTTAAACCAGTCGGCAGTCTTCTTCAACTAGTGATGTCCGCTGATGGGTCTGTTAGAAGTGATGAGAGAGGAAGACAGCTGGAACCCCTTGTCGGTTCTATAAAGAGTGCTCCAGGCCTCTGACTGGATATAAAAAACCTCTTCTCCTCCAGCAGGTACACGAAATCTGTTAGCGCTGGAATCTTGTACAGTCTTTGGACGTCTGGTCCCTGACGTGTGGAATCGTTCTAAATGACGAAATCCGGGATGGGATGAAAGGATCTGGTTGACCAGTCTGTCATCCCTGTCAAGGAACTAGGTTCTACTGCGCAATGCTCTGATTGCGTAGTGAAGACTGTCATGGAGCTGTCTTGCAGGACAGGATCTTGACTACAGTTGGTAGAACTGGTTTGAATGGCAGGCGTAAGAATGCCCTAGTACCACATCCAGGTCTCCTTGGGTGGTAATTGATGTGTTCGGCGAGACTGTAAGGTGAAGACCATGGAAAGCCGAAATGCTGGAATGAGGTCGATTCCGTGGGTGAACTTGACAACCCTGGATGATGCTGAGTGATACCCCTGTGTACTGCTTGACTGAGATTCCCTGCCCTGATACAGATGCAGAAGGAAAAACCAGCTGTTGCTGGAACAGAAACAGTGTTGGCCACAGGTCCTCTACTATAGTACATTCTCCGGGCTTGATGCGACTGTACAGTAAATAGTAGCTTGCTGCTGTCATTGTCTGTACAATTGGTCCTGGAGAAAAACCCTGGTCTGCAAGGAAAATCTGGACCGTAGCAGACGTGGGGGTTCGGCCGTTGCGGGTCCCGGTGCCTCCGTGGAAAAGTGATCTTCCGGTTGTAGTACCCTGTAGGACTTGGAGGAAGCTGTCGGCGGGAACCCTGAAGTGATGTGAAACACATGGTGTTGTGACATGGTATTGCTGATACCGTGCTGCTAGGACCAGTGTCGATGTTTCTAGAAGACAGTGACTGGAATCTTGCTCCCCCCCCAAACTTGACGCAACTGACGACCGTACTGAACGTTCGTAATCAATGCTGATGTGTTGTACAACCGCAACCTCCAAGGGGGACCGCCTTCTTAGCGTAGATATCCCTAAGGAAGATGATGCGTTGCTTGTCTATCGTGGTATCCATGTGATGTGTCGGCTATCTGTTGCCGGACTAATGGACCCCTCTAAGCTATGAATTCCGCATCGGTGAATGTGAACTTCTATGTGCTCGGTTGAAACTGAATCCGGCATCGCCACTCTGGAAGGGGGTGAAGATGTTCCGGGACGAGCATCCTTAGATTGCTTGTTCTTGCCCTCAGGAGCAGTTGTAGTTGAGAAACTGTAATGAGGAGTACCTGGAGCTAGCCAAAACTGTGCTAGGTCCCGGGTGAGTAGTAGACTGTAGTTCCATCCAACGGACCTCTGGGTCATGGTGTTGATGGTCTGGTTCTCGGTGCAGGTTCCATATGCCGGAAACCTGCTTGCCGCTTGAATGTAGCCATACTACATAATCCGTGGGGTCCCTGGAAATATCCCTGGACCGCCATGATCATCGAGGCGAAACTCGAAAAAGGCCTCTGGAAACGTCGAAAAGTGACGACAATCGGGAGTCGGAGTCCAACTCCTGTAGAGTCGAATATGCTCAGTAAGTGTCCGGCTCCGTCGTCTGGTCCGGTCTCTACTGTCATCCCGATGAATGCTGGAGTCCCAGGTTCTGTTCTGGAGTCCTAATTCGCATTCCGGATTAGAGATGACTTTATCCTCGTGTCCTATTCCAGTGTCCGGGTCCGTGTTGACTTGGCCTTGGAAGGGACCTCAATGTGAAACTAGGCTTGCCCACTGTAGACTGGATGTCTCACCCCAAAGAAAAACGGGTTAAGTCAAAACCGACTAGCCGTTTCTCCCGAAATAGATTCTCCTGATCATGATGTCGGGTGTAGGTGGAGTCCTAGATTATCCGATGAGGAGTAGGATCCGGCTCTTAGAAGACTGAGGATGATCGTCAGATGAAGTGTCGGGACTTGGAGTAGACCTCACGTAAGGACTGACTTCTTCGACGAAAACTTGACAAAGAGTGACGCTGATCTTCTATATCATCAGGGTTGCCCGTTCTACAATCAGGTGAGTGAAGACTCGAAGCTTGGGAAGGATGAAAGGATGACTAGTGGTTTGACGGTGAAGCTTGAGAACCATCAATTCTGACTGACGAGGTTGCCTCTGTCCCGGTCGGAAGATTCCCTCTTTACCTTGGGAGTTGTAAGGGCGAACACCACTCTGAGCATCTAGCTTGGGTTGTCCGAGTTCTGACCGGAGAAACCTCCGTGATAAGGCGCCGAAGAATTCCATCTTGGGCCGTGAAAAGGTCAAGGATCCCTCTTATGCTTCACGTCTGGATCCTGAATCACCTTGGAAATAGCCGTCAGGAACCAATCAGAGTATGATGTAATTCTGTGTTGTGTCAGCATCATATCTTCCACAGCACAGGCTTGCTTCTGTTGAAGTACTCGTGAAGTTCAACAGTCTGTCAAGATCCGGTTCAGACTTCGGGCCCTGAACGGTGGATTGTCTCCGTGAAGAGTGTAAGCCTTGTAAGGACCGGGCTCCTGGAGAGATGACGAAGTCTCCAATTGTCGATCCAGTGCGTCGTATAGGTTGGCTGATGCTGGAGATGGTGCGCAGGTTGGCGCAGCTTCCTCCTCAGAAGGTTTGTTTAAACCGTAAAGAGGTGCCGTAGTAAGTTTTCTCCGTTCCCGGCGGGGTCATCAGGCTGCTTGTCATCGCCGACCACCGGTCTGGGCATCTCTGGAGTCAAAGTGTGTACCGCCGCTATCCTGACTTTGAAGGGTAGCATGTCTTATTCTTCTACCTCCGCCTGACGTAGGAGGTGAATCTGTATGAGATGAGGATGCCGAGGAAGTGGAACGTCGTGCGTGATCCTCATAGTCCGAGTCTGAGTCTGGTCGAATCCCGTGCAGGATTCGAACCAGCGACCCCAGAGTCAGGCACCTAATTGCCAGCACTGTATGTCGGGGATCTAAATCACTCGGCCAACAGGCCTCCCACCGTTGCTAGAAGAATGGGTCGTGTCATCTCACGGGTCTCCGATGAAGGAACTCTACCCTGGTAAGGGGCTGTGAAGCCTGGAGATGACTGTGCTTCTTGACCAGGCTTGCCTTGGAAGGTACCCCTGGAGCAGAAGTCTGTTCCTTGGGGGCAGGTCCAGAATGGTGATCTACGAGTCCCTGTTCATCTCTGGACTTCCGTTTTATCCCGATGCTCCGGGCTACGGTGATGGTGGGTAGACGTCCGCTCCTCGCATCAATGCTTGTTGACGAGAAACCGGTGAACGGCTTCTCCCTCGTCTGTTGTAAGGTCGCTCCGGGGTATGGTCCCTATGGTACCGACTCCGGTAGGCTGGACTAGGTGAAGGGGTCCGACGTCTAGGACGGTCCCTCTCCCGATGATGACGTACAGGATAGGAATCTCGGCGTTGTAGCGGTGTGCGACTTCGTTTACGAGATCTGCTTGCCGTAGTACCGAGGTGTGGCTCCGTTGTACGGGTCCAAGCTGGAGTAGAGGCCGGCTCACGGCGTTCTGGCTGAGTCCGTTCCTCATAAGTCCGTGACTCCTTGGATGTGGAGTCTCGGTGATCTGTATAAGTCCGTTCTGCTTGAGTCCGTGACTTCTCAGATGTAGACTCCCGGCGCGCTGGATAGGTCTGTGTGGTATCCCGCTCCGTGGTACGGCTCCGGGCTGTAGTTTCCTCCCGCGGTGCTCCGGTATCGGAGTCACGGCGGTCTGGATAGGTCCGTGAGGTCTCCCGTTCCGTGGTACGGCTCTCTGGATAGGGCCGTGATTCCTTGGAATCCCGGTCCCTGTAGGCCTTTGGCTTGTCCGACTCCCGGCGTCCCGTATAGGGCCGTGACTCCGTGCCGTGGAACCGGTGAGCTGTGCTTGAGCCGGGGTCCCGCTGTAGTGGTGGAGTCCGTGATCTTGATTCTCGGACTGCCTTCTTCGCCGTGTCCGTCTGTGTCTCCGGGGTACGGCGGTTCTTTGGGGACTTGGATGAACGAGAGTTGATATCCGAGGACTCGCTTTGATCCGTGTCTGTGACGGGGCTGTCTAGTAGAGTCCGTGGCAGCACTCTAGCCGGTGCAGTAGAAGTAAACCGTATCGCCGTGGCTTGGGCTTGACTGGTCTGCACTTTGCCTATTCTCTCGGTATCCCGGTAGTCCCTGTAGGCTCTTGGCTTGACGGGGTCTCGGAGTTCTGCATTGGGCCGTGATCTCTCAGAACCATGGTCCCGTATGCTGATCTAAAGTCTGTGGCCTGTAGGTGTGGACTCCCGGTGAGACGTAGACTCTCGGCGTACTGGATAAGTCCGAACTTCATAGGTCCGTGTCGTTCTCCGTTCCGCGGTACGGCTCCGGGCCGTAGTACCGCCCCTTACTGCTTTGAGGTGTACTTGAGAGGTGTACCCTCCGATATTATGAGGTGTATTTGAGGAGTAGATGAGGTGTAGTTGAGTAGATGAGGTGTAGTTGAGGAGTATCGAAATATGCAAATTAGTACACCTCAGTGAGGTGTACACCTCAGGTGAGGTACTAACTGAGGTGTACTTGAGGCATATCCAATTTTGAAAAATGTATTCATACCTCCCATTGAAAATAGGTACCAGGCATATTTGTATTCTCATTTTTTAGTGAACACCGCTCAGTAGATGGATCCCCATCCTCCTCCTACAATAACTTTGCTGCAGCATTTTTCGCTACAAAGCCTACAACTAACATATGAGCAGCCAAACTTGAAAGTAATGTCAGAAAATGGTAGCACCACACTTATAAAGGAGCTTCAACATTGGCTCAGAAGTGCCCCAATTGCCACACAGAGGATTCCAATGCAAAAGCATACAAGGGACCAATGTATTTGGGAAGTGACAGTTAACATATCCATTTTGGAAATATATCTGGATGGTTGACAACATATCCACAGGTGCCAAAGTTTGCATGAGATTAACAATAGTTTCTCTGTAAATTATACAACAGTGCCCATTAACTGATTGCTATGATAATTTGAAGAGAAGAATGTTACAGCAGGTTTTAGTTTGATGTATTAGTGTCCTGGTGTCAAAGTAATAATAAAAATAAAATAAAAATTGAGTTTACATAACATTTTTCATGTTGTTTAGAAGTTCAGGAGGTGTACTTGAGGTGTACGTAGGTAATTTAAAAGTGAAGTACATGTTTTTTTGACAAAGTCAATGAGGTGTACTTGAGGTGTAGGTAATTTAAAGTAACATTCATGCCAGAATGATGATCCAGCATAGACATGTAAAGAAAAAATTAAATTTAATGCCATGTTCAGCAATATGTTGTCTATTTAGCAAGTATGTGTTTTTTTATCATTTAGAAAGTGATCGTATAACAGTATTTTCATTATTTTGGGATACAAAACGAGTAATTAGCGAGTATGAATAAAAGATTGTGCTGGCAATTATTTACAGTAAGTGTATGGTATATTATGCTCATTTTCATGACAAACCTTTCCACCAAGTCCACCATATATCTTGGGTGTATGTGGATAACTGTATCTTATGTTCATGCCAAGCTTGTTACGGTGGAGTGTAGGAAATACTTGAGATGTAGATAAATTATGAGGTATAAGTACATACTTGTATACTTTTGACATGCATATTTTAGCAAAGTCCATGAGATGTACTTGAGGTGTAGGTAAATTACAAGTATATATTTTGACAAAGTTTATGAGGTATCACTCACTGTTAATTATTATTTGTTAATTAAACAAGGGCTGTACTTATTTCAAACTGTCAGACTGAATTGGTGTATGTACAATAGAATATTAGACTAAGGCAGGAACATCCAACTGAGACATAGAGTTAAAAAGTATTAAGAAAATAATTAAAGAAGAGCTCCAGCTGAGAATGTATATGCAGGTGAAACAAGAAATAGCAGAAGTAGATTTTATGTATTGTAAACTGGAAAACAAGGTTATGACCTGTCGAGTGATTCTTTTATTCATAGAGGGTGTATGAGATTTACAGTTAGCCAACCCATTTATTGATTTATTTTAAAATATAGCGCTTAAATGAACTAAGAAATGTACTTTAAAATATAAATAAAACATTTAGTTGATCATGTTGATGGGCAGTGGGGAAGCCAAGGTAAACTTGAGGTATACAAAAATTACAAGTATATTTTGATAGTCCCAGAGGTGTACTTGAGGTACATGCATAGTTTGGCAAAGTCCATAAGGTGTACTTGAGGTGTAGTATATAACATATCTATTTTTGACAAAGTCCATGAGGTGTACTTGAGGCGTAGGTAGATTACACGTATATTTTGACAAAGTTCCAGAGGTGTACTTGAGGTACATGCATATTTTGGCAAAGTTCATAAGGTGTACTTGAGGTGTAGGTAAATTACAAAAATATTTTTTCAAAGTCCATGAGGTGTCCTTGAGGTGTATACACCTTGAAAAAGAAATTGAGGTGTACACCTCAGGTACACCTCAACTACACCTCAAGTTGAGGTGTACACCTCAGGTACACCTCGACTACACCTCAACTTGAGGTGTACACCTCAAGTCTGTAAGGGGCCTCTGGAAGTAACCTCTCTCTCCGATGGTCGGGTCCGAGGTGCTCTGCAGTCGGAGTCCCGGCGCTCTGTGGTGTCGAGGTCCTTGGTAGTCCCGGTCTGTGCTCCGGACTGTAGACTTGTCCACCGTTCCCGCTTGAAGGCCCAGGGTACGGCTCTTTGCCGGGTCCCGGTTCTTCACCAGGTCCCGGCTGGAAGACTTGTCTTTCTTGAGTTGCGGAGGCTTGGATGAACGGGAACTGTAATCCGAGGTCTGCCCAGATCCGTGTTTGTAACGGCTCCGGTATAGAGTCCGTAACTCATCTTCTCCGGTGAACTTGAACTAGGCCGTGCTTGGGTCTGTAACTTGTTCACCGTCTTGAAATGTAGCTCCAGGGTACTGCTCTTCGCCGTGGAGCTGTGATCCTGTGTCCGTGATCTGTACTGTTTCACGGGAATGTTGTGAAGATTCCACTGGCAACAGTATCGTTCAACGATAAGTTGCTGGTAGGAAAACTTCGTTTACAGCCAAGTCGTTGAAGAGGGCCTGAGTAGCTTGCTTCTCAGCTGGACATCTTGCCAGGTCAGTGGCCGCTCTCCAGAGTTGACTGCGTCGCCATAGGATAGCTATGCCAGGTCACGTCGTCCCAGTCTGCACATTCACGGCATGTCACTTGACTGTAAAGAAACAAAGAAAATGCAAGTCTTTAACTGGTTAAAACTGACGACATGATTCGTTCCTTATAAATCTTTATAGCTGGGCGACTACGTTGGTTCATAATGAACTCACGGGAGAAAAAAAATAACCCTAGAGTGCGTCTATAACAATCCAAAAGTTACTGTTTACAGGAGCTCTTTCAAAACAGGTCTTGTCACCAAGACTGCAAAGGAAAAAGAGTGATGGACATGCGCGGAGAGCACGCCACCTGGCGGACAATCGACGCAGCGATCAAGGGAGATAATTTTGTTTGCAGGAGATCTCCAAATGGAGGATATTGGCATTTAAGTGATAACAGGTGAAGATTTGAGACACAAACACTCTATATTACTAGTCTTCCAATGAAAATCGGAAGATTTTTATTATTGTTCAGATTATTATTAGGGTTCAAAGCTAGAATGGCTTGAAGCCTTTTGTTTTTGATCAGAATATTTTTGTTCTTCCGCCATATTTTTCGCACATGGTATGTCAAATTATTTGTTATAGTGATCCGATGCATTCAACATCCCACACTAAATTTGTCATGTTTTATTTTAATCTTTTACAAGCCGCTGCTAAATCATCTTCTGCAGTCAACCAAATCTTTCAGGCTTTTTCATATGCATTTTCCATTCATTTTGTAAATATACACTGACTAAAACTGTCTGGCTGAGGGGTTGTTGCACCTTTTAGGTGCTGCCTCATGTTTGCAATGCCATGCATTTTTTTCTCTGATTTTTCATTGCTTAATATATCCTGTTAATTATGCCCCCCCTCTAACTAGAGGGGGGGCATATAGCGATCGCTTTGTCTGTCCGTCCGTCTGTCCATCTGTCCGTCCGTCTGTCCGTCCGAATTTCTTGTCTGCGCGATATCTCGGTTAATAATTGATGGACAGGATTGAAACTTGCATGGAATGTGGCCAGTGGCTCATAGTTGTGCATCGTAGAGTTTTTTTCCGAGTTCCGGTATCATTTTCAAGAGTTATGGCCCTTTTTCTGAAATCTCTGTGAATGGGACTTGTCCGGGCTGGATCTTGGTTAATATTGTATGAACAAGTATGAAATTTGCATGACATGTGGTCAGTGCCCCACAGTTGTGCAGCGTAAAGTTTCTCCCCGTTCCGCCTATATTTTCAAGAGTTATGGCCCTTTGTTCCTGAAATCTCCATGAATTGGGACTTGTCCGGGCTGGATCTTGGTTAATATTGTATGGACAATTATGAAATTTGCAGGGTATGTGGTCAGTGCCCTGTAGTTGTGCAGCGTGAAGTTTCTTCGCGTTTCAAATATATTTGCAAGAGTTATGGCCCTTTGTTCATCAAGTCTTTGTGAATTTGGACTTGTCCAGGCTGGATCTCGGTTAATATTGTATGGACAAGTATGGAATTTGCAGGATATGTGGTGAGTGCCCTGTAGTTGTGCAGTGTGAAGTTTCTCCGCGTTTCGCGTATATTTCAAGAGTTATGGCCCTTTTGTTCTTGAAATCTTTGTGAATTGGGACTTGTCCCGGGCTGGATCTCGGTTAATATTGTATGGACAATTATGGAATTTGCATGATATGTGGTCAGTACCCCATAGGTGTGCAGCGTGAAGTTTCTCTGCTTTCGGTTATATTTTCAAGAGTTATGGCCTTTTGTTCATCAAACCTAAATGAATGGGATATATTTATTTGTCCAAAGCACATTCCAAAGTAGATCACATAGGTCCTGAAGTATGAAATTGCCCCAAAAAGAGTGAATTGGATGCAAAATTCAAAGTTCACGATCGCTTCATAATTTCACCACAATATACTCCCAAGGAATGTAGGTCTCATAACCAGATCACATTTTTGAATTTGGCGGAAGTCCCGGGTGGAATATGTACATGTATTATGCGAGGCATGCCGAAAAAAGTGACTGAAACAGAATTTTTATAATTAGCCAAATTAGGCCTCCACAGACCAATACAAAACAGAACAATGGTTGAGCAGTGTCGGATTAAAGCGGAAGGGGGGCATACAATTGAGCAATCTCTGATTGCTTCCTTGCTGCGTTAAACTTGCATTCACTACACCCTACCAATAATTATATGTATATTTTCAAAGGTGATGTCCTTGTGCCAACAATTATCAAAGAAGTGGCAGGTACTCTCTATCAATCAGCCTGTCAGATGACTGGAAGCCATTTCACCGCCTTGGAAACCCTACGCTGTTATCTGGAGACAGCTTGGGGGACAGAACGGTTTTGTGAGGTCTACCCCAAATTTAGAGAAGCCGTCCGGAATAAGGTTCCATTTTCTGAGGTCTCCGTGGAGATGAGTCAGTCGGAGTGGTGTCTTTTCCCTGTTCTACAACAGGTGTACATTCTGGAGACTTTCAACAGTGACAAGATTCCGGCACAGTAAATGCACCACGGGTCAAAATTGAGGGGTGCTGTGCTGCCGTGTACAATCCAAATTTGACTGGGAGGGAAAGCTGATAAAGTGGGTATCACCTTGTCAACCAGTGTAAAAACAGAAATGGTCTCAATAAATGTGAATTCTTAAAAGTGCTCATTGTTGCTTACATGGAACATTGCACTATAACAATTCGACTATAATTTTGGAAAAGTCTGGTTGTCAGAGTTCAAGCAGTAAGTGCATGAATGATCCCCTTTAATGCGAAATCTTGATGTGCATATTTATGATGTTGATTTGGAGTGATGCATTAACTGCATGTCCAATTGTGACAAATCTGTCAGCAAACTTTGACATCTGATCAGTTTTGTACATGAGCTATCTCACTACATAAATTACTGGATTCTTGTCAGCAAACTTTGACTGTATCTGATCAGTTTTGTACATGAGCTATCTCACTACATAAATTACTGGATTCTTGTCAGCAAACTTTGACTGTATCTGATCAGTTTTGTACATGAGCTATCTCACTACATAAATTACTGGATTCATTTTGTCTCAGATGACCAACCAAATTCAGATTTTGTAAAAATTATATATGAAAGATGAAATGCAAAGTGTCCTGTTCTTCATGAGCTAATTAATGATTGAAATATCAGACTACATGGATCTTCTAACTTTGGTTTTATTTGAGTATCTTGTCTCATTGTAGCTTCAAATAAATGCTTCAAAGTCGGTACCTTATCTGAAGTCTGATAAATTTCAGATATGAAATATGGATTGCTTATCAGCCCTTGTCTGACCCTGGTTTGCAGTGTCACACCAGACTGCCTGACCAGATATCAATAGTTGAAACTATCTTTGGGTGGCTGGTCTGACATAATGTAAGATAAGCACTTACTGTTTGCAATTCTGATCTTTGCTGGGCTTGGGGTACCAACATTTTAAAAACTAGCAGACAAATAATAAGCGAACTAGATAAGACTGATATTTCTATAATTATTCAACCTATACAAAATATAAGAGGAGAATTTAAAAATCTGTGCGTCTCATCTTTAAATACATGTATGCTGTGATTAAATGCTAGTAATTAGTACTCTTATGTACTGTAGAGTACCAGAATGACCTCATGAAATATACAATATACTAGGCTGTGATAATCTCTACAGGAAGTGTGAACATTTTGTGAGACAGGTATTTGTGATACATTTTGATCAGGGAAGGTTTATGTCCTGTTACAACATTTATAGTGTTATAATATTTAATTCCGATATTGATGCTATAATGAAAAAAAAAATCATGTTTTTACTGCTTTTCAAAATTTATATACATGTACTTAGATTTTCCAATATACAAAATACTTTTGAAAATTATCTTCCATTCAATTTGATAATTAAAATCTCTCTATTGAAAGATACATGTATTGTGTTTATGATCATAAGTTATGCCTACCCCTCACCCCAAATGATAAACATGATTAACTAAAAAAGAAAAACTTGAGATTTTGGCCCGAGACCATTTGATTGTTATTTCTGTAATTTACAGGATCAATATGCAATATGTCAAGTAATCATCGCCACTTTAGTAGATCGGCAAAAATACCTTCATAGACCTCCTGAAATATCTGCATTAACCATCTGCATTAACCATTAACCACCTTTTATACCAACAATGAACACATTCATTGTCCCCCGCCACATGAGTCCCCACTTATGTGGCGGGGGGACTTAGAAACACCGGGCGTCCGTAATTTCGTTAATCGGTAATTCCGTCTCTTCATTACACATCTCTTGTTCGACCGTCAGGTCTGTCATTCATAATTCAGCCGTTGTCCATTAAAGAATATCTGCATTCATAATCCCAAGACCTATTCCATAAAACAATATTTCTGTTAGCACCAAATACAACACAATCATAGTATACGGTACATAAACATAGGCTAGTTTCCTGCAAGGGAGAAGCAGTCAACAGTTTTCAATGATGTCGGCAAGACATCATTGTGTTCCAAAAATATCAAATCCGTATTGCTGATCAATATTCTTAATCCGTAAAGTCATCTAGAGAATATTTCTCAGTCCCGCTTTGATTGTGATTGTTCATATGAGCACCATGAGGATCTTGAAGTGCATGGGTTCAGATGGCCCCTAGCCACGGGTTAAGCAGTATTAGACACGAGTTATGAAACGTAATGCCATAGATCTTGCACGCTACGCTGGTATTTTGCTATTCGCATTCGATATGTATCGCCAAATTTGAGAAACTTTGAGTGGAGGTGCTTGATGGTATACCCCTGTTTTATAAGTTTCTACAACAATGTTTTGTGACGTTGATAAAAATTACTGTCCAGAAAGAAATAATTTATGATGTCGGAATTGTTATTTCCGCTTCGTTTCTTTTATGGAGATATGTCCAAATGTGATGTGCCTGTAGCGCTATCTGTAGTTGACTTCAAATCCAGTGACAGTGGATATATGTCCTTCACTGCGTCATTTATATAGCGATTATCCACAGCGAGAAGATAGCATTTCTACTCATTCACCAAATGCTGTATAGACTAACGGGCTTTGAATGGATCAGTTTTTGAAAGCGTCTGCATATAGTCATATTCATAAGAGAATCGACATATGTCAGTCAACAGGGTTGCACAATTAGTACCCATTGGAATACCTATATACTGTTGATATATTGTGTTGCCGAATTTCACATAGATATTTTTAATGAGAAACTCGAGCAACTCTATAAACAAAGAAACATGAACTTAGACGGTCAATAAGGTCCTGATGAGGGTAAAGTCGAGAAATCCCATGTGGATACATGTCTGTATGGTATGTGACCTTTAGCATCAAGTTAGTGTCACAATTAATACCTTTCCCAAAATGCTCCTCCTTTTTCCTCCTGAAGGGCAGGGTTGAAGGAAGCTTGGTAGTGTAGCTTCTAGAACCACCTATGAATCTAGCTTTGTATGGTGATCCAGTATACTTTTGGTATGTCGTTATGATTGGTTGGAAGACAAATACCTCATTCCCTGAGAAACATTTTGTGATTGTTAAATAAATCTTCCAAGTAAATGCAGTCTGTCTGTCTGTCCGTCACACCTTTCTCGTTACCAAGATATCTTTAGAACGACTTACCCTAGGCACACCAATCTTGCAGTGCACATCCATATGCTCGTGACCCAGAACCCTATTGGATTTGGAGCTGATTGGTTGGAAACTTTGGTGGCCATCTTTAATTTATGCGAAACCATCACAGCTTTCTCGTTACCAAGATATCTTTAGAACGACTTACCCTAGGCGCACCAAACTTGCACTGCACATCCATATGCTCATGACCCAGAACCCTATTGAATCTGGACCCGATTGGTTGGAAACTTTGGCGGCCATATTTAATTTATGCGAAACCATTAATCTTGTGTATCTCCGGTACCATTTCACTGTTCAGTGTGAAACTTGGTATAGATCATCGATGCATCAAGAAACTTCAAAGGAATGACCAAACCAGTTTCCCTGATTCGGTGGAAACCTTGGCGGCCATGCATCTTTAATTTATGCAAAATTTTTAATGATATATATCTCTGATACCATTCAAGTGTTCTATACGAAACTTGGTATACAGCATCGATGTATCAAGAGACCTGCAATGAATAACCACATCAGTTCCTCTGAGTGGCGGAAAGGATGGGCGGCCATCTTTAATTTATGCGAAATCATTAATGATTAATGATCTATATCTCGGATACCGTTAAAGTGCTTGATGTAAAATTTGGTATACATCATCGATGCATCAATAGACTTACGATAAATGACAGTTCTGATTTTTTCTGATTGGGTGGAAACCTTGGTGGCCATCTTTAATTTATGCAAAATCTTTAATTTGATGTATATCTTTGATACCATTTCAGTGTTCTATATGAAACTTGGTATACAGCATCGATGTATCAAGAGACTTGCAATGAATATAACCACATCAGTTCCTCTGAGTGGCGGGAAGGATGGGCGGCCATCTTTAATTGATGCAAAATCATTAACTCTTTCCCTCATCGACTTGTGGGGAATTTTCTCTCTCTGGCCCATAATAGATTTGTAATGGCATGGACTCATTTCAATTTTCATACTTCTCCAGCGATGTAAAAAATCCCGTTTTATGTCCCATGTCATGTGGAGAAATATTTACCACAGACCCATTCTACGTAATTTGTTCACGTTTTATACCAATATCAGCAACATTTATTCTAAAAATAAGTAAACTTGTGAGAAAATGTGTTTTGTCCGCTTTACTTATGTTGGAAATCACGAAAAAAAGCGAAGAAATTGTCGCATTTTAGCCACGTTTTGCAACGTTCTCTTCCTGCTTTCCGGCTACCTTTCGTATCTTTCCGTCTCTGTAGACGGATTTGGCAGCGACATCACAAGATGGCAGGTGTAGAACGAACTATAACTTTTTCAATCCGATATAGTTTATACAGGAGAATAAAGACGGTAATAAATATTCATACGGTGAAATTAACATAGCTCCACTGATTGGCCACTGATTGGCCAAGGTTGAGCGCGGCCCGGCGTGATTGGAGGAAGAGGTCACGTGGCGACTCGGTCGCTATGGTCACTGTCAAACAGAAGGCCGACTGGGAAAGAATGGCGGCTGAAAACATTTACCGCGAAGGCAGCAGGTCCCGGGAAAATACATAAAATAAACTCAGATGGGCAGATTTGACGAGATAGTCATCAAGGTTAGATACTTTGGTAGTTTATGCTCGCGTTACGTGAAATATTCAGCAATTTGGAAGCAGGTTTTACGATTTTTCGAACGTTTGTCTTGGAGCACACGAAACAAATTTGTTGTCAAATCGCGCATTTTTCATCGATTATTTCTGTTTCTCTCGCCATAAAACATACCAACAGTCCATATAGTCAGATTTATTGAAATTTTGGCTTTCTGAAAATGTATAGTTTTAATTAGGTTTTACTAAAAGTAAACGCCAAAAATTGCAAGAATAATCCACCACATGGGAACTCGAGTCACTCGTCAAAATCCGTCTTCATGGGTTACGCGAACACTCGTCAAAACACGCTTACATGGGGGAAAGAGTTAATGATGTCCAGTCCTTTATCTAAGTAGTTGAGTTTCAAGAAAAGCCGATCTTGAGAGGGTTCGATTGCGCCACTATTTCTAAGAACTCTGGCGTTGAATGTATGTGGATATTGAAAAACTCAAAATGTCTTACGGAAGAGCTTGATGCTAAAGGTCACATACCGTACAGACATGTATCCACATGGGATTTCTCGACTCTCTATACTACAATCCCTCATCAGGACCTTATTGACCGCCTAAGTTCATTAATAGTGTCTGTGTTCAAGAAAACTGATCGTAGATATATTAATGTCGGAAGCCATAAAGCATCCTTTAGCTCTACTACATACAAGAGATATCATTCATGGGATGTTTCTTTGTTTATAGAGTTGCTTGAATTTCTCATTAAAAATATCTATGTGAAATTTGGCAACACAATATATCAGCAGCATAGGTATTCCAATGGGTACTAATTGTGCACCCCTGTTGGCTGACCTGTATCTGTTCTCTTATGAATATGACTATATGCAGGCGCTTTCAAAAACCGATCCATTCAAAGCCCGTTCCTTCTCATTCACCAAACGCCATATAGACGATCTTCTCGCTGTGGATAATCGCTATATAAATGACGCAGTGAAGGATATATATCCACCTTCACTGGATTTGAAGGAAACTGCAGATAGCCCAACAGGCACATCTTATTTAGATCTCTATGTCTATAAAAATGAAGCGGGCATTCTCTCTCGTCGACTTTATGGCAAAAGAGATGATTACAATTTCGACATCGTAAACTATCCCTTTCTGGATAGTAATATTCCAGTGGGACCTGCATATGGCGTATACATATCTCGCTTAGTAGCATTTGCTAGATCCCGTGTTAAATGTGATGATTTTAATCAACGTCACAAAACATTGTTGCAGAAACATATAAAACAGGGCTATTCCACCAAGCGCCTCCACTCAAAGTTTCTCAAATTTGGCGATACATATCGCGTGCTGATAGCAAAATACGAACGTAGCGTGCAAGATCTATGGCGCTACGTTTCGTAACTTGTGTCTAATTCCGCTTAACCCGGGGCTGGGGGCCGTATGAACCCATGTACTTCAAGATCCTCATGGTACTCATATGAACAGTCACAATCAAAGCGTGACTGAGATACATCTTTTTTTTAGATGACGACTCTATAACGAATATTATGGATTAAGTATACTGATCAGCGATACGGATTTGATATTTCTGGAACATGATGTCTTGCCGGCATCATTGAAAACTGTTGACCGCTTCTCTCTTGCAGGAAACAAGCCTATGTTTATGTATACTATGATTGTCTTTTTGAATTTGGTGCTAATACTGTTATGTGGAAAATGGAATAGATCTTTGGATTATGGACGCGGATATTCTCTAATGGACGACGGCTGGATTATGAATGACGGACTAGACGCTTGTAATTTTATCCTGTGTATGCCTGGATTCTGCTGGTGGACAAGTTGTCCACGAGGCCGGGCCCCTGCACACCCAACAAACATAATGAACACAACTATAAGAAAACATATGAAGACAGACCCGAGGAACCTTAGTGCAGGTTTCTCGGCCGAGTCTCTAATAGTTCGAAATGCACTAAGACCTTTTTCAATCCAAATGACAGATATATTTCTGACAGCAAAGCATGGCCACGACATCAAACCTTGTAATATTGCGCTTGATGATTGTTTAGCACCGAATTCTACATGTAATAATTTCAAAATTTCTAAGTGTGGACATCGTGGATGTCTCACGTGTCCACTTTTTAATACTTCAGCTTCATTTAGTTCCACGTTAACTGGTAACTCATATTCTGTTAACTCGTATGTTGATCTTAGTTGTTCTACTACAAACTGTATTTATTTAGTTTCCTGTAAGAAGTGTGGTCAACAGTATGTTGGCAAGACCACCCAAAGACTCCATCTTAGGGTGAACGGTCACAGAAAATCCGTTAGGAAAAAGCAGTTGCTTATAGGTAGGCATTTTTACCCCTCGGCCAACTTTGGCCTAGGGGTATTGTCGTCATCATGTACGGCTGTCCGTACGTACGTCCGTCCGTCCGTCCGTTACCGCGATAACTACAGAACCGTTTCATGCATGGCAACCAAACTTGTTACATCTATTTATCTTCACGTAAATCAGAAGCCTATCGAAAATTAGTCATCTCGGACAATATTTTGCAGAGTTATGCCCCTTTTTACAAATAAAAATCCATTTATGATTTGTTATTGTGATAATTTCATAACTGTTCCATATACAACATCCTAACGTGATACAGTTGTTACTCTTGACCTGAACTAGATGCCTATCGAAAATGAGTCCTGTCAGAAAGTATTTTGCAGAGTTATGCCCCTTGTCTAATAAAATCCACTAATTCCTATGTTAAGTTGGCATATAATTTCTATATCATGTTTGTATACTATCACATTTATTTATTGATTGGATGACTGATTTATTCTCTTACACAATGCGAAGAATGCCTGCAAATCTGTTTTGAAAATGACACTAGATGCCTGTCAAAAATGAGTCGTGTCAGAAAGTATGCCCCTTGTCTAACAAAATCCACTAATTCCTATGTTAAGTTTGCATATTATTTCTATATCATGTTAGTATAGTATCACATATATTTCTTGATTGGATGACTGATTTATTGATTTATTTTCTTAGACAATGCAAAGAATGCTTGCAAATCTGTTTTGAAAATGACATACATGTGCCATTTAGTATACATGTACTGTATTTATCTCGCCATGTGTACTGTTGTTTTGGTGCGACATCGATACAGCTCTTTCAATTTATTCCAGAAACAAATTAATTTAAGGGAAGGAAAACTTTTCTTTTTTTTCAAAGAAAGTACACTTACAATACCAGGGGTAAATATTTCTTCCCACAAGCCAATCAATTGGCAGAGCCGAGGGGTTTCGATAGCGCAGCTTCATGTTCTGGACCCGACCATGGCTGGAATAACTTTAGTATTCAGATCATAGACGTCGTCTATCCATCTACTAAGGATTCCCCTTTTGGATTTGAGAGAAAAATCCGAGAGCGGGAATTATTCTGGATGCTAGAAGTTGGGTCAGTGTTTCCGTTTGGTTTAAATGATAATGTCAGTGGGTTCGGCAATGCTACAACCCGCCGTTCAAATATATCCAACATTACCCAACTATTTAAACCCCATCAACGGAGACATCGCAGCCATGGTTGGCGAAAGTTTAATAGTTCGATGATTCACGATCACATCACTTTAAATTACTTAGTGGGTTTAACTAACACACACAATAGTATACATAGCTTACGTACAGTTCGGTATGCGTTACCTCGGAGAGCTTTAGATCAAATAGCCAGAGATATACAACAATCTGCGTCTTCAGGAAATATAATACCATCAAAAATCATTAAAGTATTTCGGTTGTATCGTCCAGTGAACATAATCGAAACCTCTCAAGATCGGCTTTTCTTGAAACTCAACTACTTAGATAAAGGACTGGATATCATTAATTTACCTCGAATCCTGAATGATCCAGAGGTACGCAACGCTGTACCAAACTATTTTAAGTTCACAGAACCTTGCATTTCATATTCAATTACCTCAATGCTGTCCGTGAGCTTGACTGGAACTTATACACGTCAGAGGCTACAGTTGCATTGTAATTCCGCTGGACCCTTTTGGCTCATACTAATTCATGCAAACATATTGTGACTGGTGACCTTGATGCGGTGAGTGATAAGGATCTGAAATTACTCCTGATGAAAGGACCTAAATATAGAGAGTCAAGAAGAATAAATCTGAAGGCCGACCAGAAGATAGTCCTGTCTGCATTGGAACAGTACGTTATTGATTGGTCTAAGCGAGAAAAAGTTGAACCTACAGTACTCGCTGATTGGCTGGACCCCACCAAGAGCAAGGCCGTTGAAACAATCCGCCATATTGACAGAAGTACTCTTCCCCAAGCAAAACAAGTTCTGAGAAACCTCAATTCGCAAGAAGTTCTAGCAAATCTCCAGAGTAAATTCGTCATAGTCCCAGCAGACAAAGCTCCGAATAATATAATATTCATATGTAAATATTACTATTACCAGGTGCTGGTTAAAGAATTGAGTGTAGACATATCTTCATCAAACACGTCTACTTACTCCCAAACTGCATTTAAACTGGAAGATTTATTTAACAATCACAAAAAGTTTCTCAGGGAAAGAGGTATTTGTCTTCCAACCAATCATAACGACATACCAAAAATATACTGGACTCCCAAAATGCATAAATCACCATACAAAGCTAGATTCATAGCTGGTTCTAGAAGCTGCACCACCAAGCTCCTTTCAACCCTATTGACGAGGGCCCTTCAGGAGGTAAAAGCATTTTGGGAAAGGTATTGCGCCACTATTTCTAAGAACTCTGGCGTTGAATGTATGTGGATATTGAAAAACTCAAAATGTCTTACGGAAGAACTTGATGCTAAAGGTCACATACCGTACAGACATGTATCCACATGGGATTTCTCGACTCTCTATACTACAATCCCTCACCAGGACCTTATTGACCATCTAAGTTCATTAATAGTATCTGTGTTCAAGAAAACTGATCGTAGATATATTAATGTCGGAAGCCATAAAGCATTCTTTAGCTCGACTACATACAAGAGATATCATTCATGGGATGTTTCTTTGTTTATAGAGTTGCTTGAATTTCTCATTAAAAATATCTATGTGAAATTTGGCAACAGCATATAGGTATTCCAATAGCATATAGGTATCAGCAGCATATAGGTATTCCAATGGGTACTAATTGTGCACCCCTGTTGGCCGACCTGTATCTGTTCTCTTATGAATATGACTATATGCAGGCGCTTTCAAAAACCGATCCATTCAAAGCTCGCTGTGGATAATCGCTATATAAATGACGCAGTGAAGGATATATATCCACCTTCACTGGATTTGAAGGAAACTACAGGTAGCCCTACAGGCACATCTTATTTAGATCTCTATCTCTATAAAAATGAAGCGGGCATTCTCTCTCGTCGACTTTATGACAAAAGAGATGATTACAATTTCGACATCGTAAACTATCCCTTTCTGGATAGTAATATTCCAGTGGGACCTGCATATGGCGTATACATATCTCGCTTAGTAGCATTTGCTAGATCCTGTGTTAAATGTGATGATTTTAATCAACGTCACAAAACATTGTTGCAGAAACTTATAAAACAGGGCTATTCCACCAAGCACCTCCACTCAAAGTTTCTCAAATTTGGCGATACATATCGCATGCTGATAGCAAAATACGAACGTAGCGTGCAAGATCTATGGCGCTACGTTTCGTAACTTGTGTCTAATTCCGCTCAACCCGGGGCTAGGGGCCGTATGAACCCATGTACTTCAAGATCCTCATGGTACTCATATGAACAGTCACAATCAAAGCGTGACTGAGATACATCTTTTTTTTAGATGACGACTCTATAACGAATATTATGGATTAAGAATACTGATCAGCGATACGGATTTGATATTTTTGGAACATCATGATGTCTTGCCGGCATCATTGAAAACTGTTGACCGCTTCTCTCTTGCAGGAAACAAGCCTATGTTTATGTATACTATGATTGTCTTTTTGAATTTGGTGCTAATATTGTTATGTGGAAAATGGAATAGATCTTTGGATTATGGACGCGGATATTCTCTAATGGACGACGGCTGGATTATGAATGACGGACTAGACGCTTGTAATTGATGCATCAAGAGACTTACGTAATGAATACCAGTTTCTCTGATTGGACGGAAACCTTAGAGGCCATTTCTAATTGCAAAATTTTTCAGAATCTGTATATTTGTCACTTGACTGCTTGGTGTTCCTGAAATCCTGGTTCATATAGAATACATTGTGAATGGCTGACGCCCAGAGCCGAGGGGTTTTCAGATGCGCAGCTTCGTATTGCATTTCAAAATAAGATTTTGTTTTCACAAAAATGGAAATTTGCATCTTAATCAGGGAAAAGTAATTATATTTTGCTGAACATGATCGTAGCATTTCCAGTGTTATAATTTACATCTCTTGTAAGCCAAATGGCCATTTTTTTAAATATATGAAATTCTCATGATTTGAGTCCAATATTTACCCCAGGCCACATCTGAGGATTTTGCTTCATCATGTAGGTTCGTGATATTGTTCATCATTGGGTGGCACTATAGACAGTAAATGTTTTTAGCACAATTTATTGGCATTTCATTTGTTTATGAAGTTTATTATTGTCAGACAGACAAAGGATGAAGGTTTTTTTTGATTGAAATTGAAGGGCCATTCTTTTTTACAATTACTAATTTTATTAACATTATGGTTTAAAAATGGATTGAAAGGACATTGGTGTTGTTAGCGCTGGCATAATCATGTGGCATAGGGTAAAGTCAGCTAAATATATCTTAGTCTGAGCTACATCAACCCCACTTACACACATAACTAAAATGCAGTCAGAGGAAATATGCTGCCATCAGTGGATGGTCAGTATGGAGGATTTAAGGATTCAAGTGAGCTTTAAGTCAGGCCATTTTGGTCAAATAGACATACTGTACCACTGATATTCTGCTTTACCTTTCAGGCCTCATATTGAGGTAATAAAACCTGTAATGAATGCAATTTACATAAGTGGACTAGTAGACCACTTGTGTCAACAAAGTAAACACTTCATTTCCAGAATTAGTGCTATTACGGATATAATAATTTGATCCTGTTCAAGTTCAGTTTTCAATGAATAAAATCACAAATTATCACTCAGTTAATGCTCAATTTTTTTGTTTTATGTGGAGGTCCCCAGAATTTATTTGAAACTCGAGATGTGAAATTGCACATACTGTTGCATTTTGACAGCATAGTTACAAATGTTGATAATTATTTCTTGAACTGAAAAAGTAGAAAGATCTTTGAAGTGAAACTAATACATACCTGCTATATGGCACATCCCACCTGGGAAATTTTTACATGTATATTTAATTGAAGTAATCCATTGGAACCACATGATTTTCCAATAATAGAGAAGAAAACCAACTCCAAGTAGGGATGACAATTTCATTCTGTATATTTCACTGTTAGTTATAGCATCTTCAGCAGTGAACAGCTTCATACGCACAGTATATACAAGGCATAATGTGATCTTAGCCAATAAACATTTATGAATAGGTGAGCCAGTAAATTATGTCCGGCAGGTTGGATGGATATTAAAATGCTGTCATTTTCAGAAATTTGTTAAATGTTAAGCAATGACCTGACAGCGATCTACAAATGGTGTGATTCAGGTAATACAATACACACTCTAATTGATGAAAACAATACATAATCTGCTTATCTGGTAAGAACTAAGTAAACTGTGCACAAATGAATAAAGTATGGTGATATAGTAGGTATGTACCTACATTGAATATTTCTACATGTCATGAAGTTTGGATGAGGACTGTCATTTTAAGATAATATAGGTCTAATTTTCTTGGCAATCCACATCAGAATTGATGGAAACCTACAAATGTTGTAACTCGCATGTTTCATAATTGTATATTCCCATGCGAGTTGAAACAATTGTGGAGTGTGTATTGTAACACCTGAATCACACCATTTGTAGATCGCTGACAGGTCATCGCTTAACGTTTAACAATTTCTGAAAATGACAGCATTTTAATATCCGTCCAACCTGACATAATTTACTGGCTTACCTATTTATAAATGCATATTGGCTAAGATCACATTATGCCTTGTATATATACTGTGCATATGAAGCTGTTTGTAACTTTGTTCAATGCTTAAATATACAGAATAAAATTGTGATTCCGGCTACTCGGAGTTGCTTTTCTTCTCTATAATAGAAGTAAAATGGAACGTTCGGTGCATTTTGACAGAATATTTAGACTTTGAAGATGATATGTAACGATGCCCCAAAATGAACTGAATTGTCTGTCATCTGTCTGTCTGTCTGTCTGCTCATCTTTCTTGTCATACCACATGTGCAGCTGGTGATGGATCAGAAGCCTAATTAATGAAATTGACTGACCTTCACCTGTTTTATCGAGGTCAAATTTATTATTAGAAAGGAGTGAAGATGGGCTCTCCAAATTCATCATACTTGTGCAATTGGTGACTGACTAGAAGCCTATCCCAGTTGACTGAACCTATTTTCTCAAGGTTATATACTCTATATTATGATATAACATGAAATATAGCTAGGCATTCTAAATTGATACCACATATGCAACTGATGATGGACCTGAAGTCTGACATAGGACTGACATTGACCTATTTTCTCAAGGTCAAAAACTGTATGTTAAGTCACATTTTAACTGCCAAGATAAACTCCAAATCTATTTGTTGTGGCTGTGGTTGTCTTTCAGAACAATCTAGCGAATTTTGCATACATGTGTTCCAACAGCCTCATGCTTCAACAGTAACTTAAATTATGAAACACCCTCCATTTCCTAGCTCTGACGTACTGCATCACTGTCGAAATATGGGTATCATGACACAGTGATAGATCAGTCAGTGAAGGGTGCATTCCACACCTAAATGATGTGCGGTTAAAATAGACATGGGTTCGGGTAGTCGGCCTCAAATATATGTAAAATCTTTAACAAAATCCCTGTGAAAGTATATATTTTCTGAATGGGCACACCCATGCCATTATTCCAGGAGACAAGTGAGCTATTCAAATTGAAAAGTAAATATGTGCAATGCTCCTTAAAACTTCTTCAACTTTTCTGGAAAACTCCATAAAATGTACGAAAATGTGCCAAATTCGACCCACCATCCAGAGAAAACAAACGAAATGATTTTCTTGTTAGCCTTGTGAAAGTTTCTCCGTCCAACGGGCATTTTAAAAAGCGAAAAAAATCAGGGGGTCGACCTACTCGTTTTTTGTAAAATTTTATCGCCATGAGGGAATCATCATTTTCGTTCCCCGAAAAAGTGAGGATTTTGTCCTGCCAGATATTCAATTCTGGAAACCATTAACTCTGTAGTGGCGCGTAGATGCGATAAGCAAGCAATTGTTATATCCTCATTTGAAGAAATGGTTACGTCCAGCAGGGTGATACTACAGATATCAGCTAGTAGAAAGGGAAAAACATGCTGTCGAAAACAGGCGACCTTCCTTATTATGAAATTAGGGAGGGGTCATTTTTGCGAAACCGTGGCCTAGTGTGGAGTGCACCCGAAGGTTCCTGATTTACATTGAATGTCATTATTGCCTAAGTAGTATTAGCAGCAATTTACAACAACAACAACAATTCGCTGACTTACAATGAAAAATTATAGTGAAAGATATTTATTTTTTGTTGTTTGGTATTTTTTTTCGCTGGCAATGTTTCAGATAGAATACAGCAGCCTAATTCATACAATCAGGACTTTCATAGGAAATATAAAAGTGGCAATTTGACATTTTATTTTTATTCGATTTTTTAATGTCGGTGGGCCCATGAAACGCAAAATAAAGTTGGTGTTGCCTCGCACTGGGTTTCGCCCATTGGTAAAGAAATCCCTCCTCAGAGGCACTTCTACTGGTGATGATTACTGATTGCTCATCCTCCAGGGGTATGTGCCCCACCCTCTGTCCCATCCTAAAAAAAATTGCCACCACTAATAGGGGTTGTGCTCAAATTGGGGAGATCTTAGGCCCTGTGAGTACCAACTTATGCGTTACAAAATTATCTCGGGAAATGCTCTTCGCCCGTGTTTCAAACGAGCTTTCATTATATTCCGACTGCAGTTTCGAACGTAATGTTCTTCTCAAGGAATAGTGTTCTCAAATGACAGACTGGTATATATACAAACCCTTATAAAAAAGTACCATGGTTTACCATGAAAAGTACCATGGTAAAGCATGGTTTACCATACATTCTATGGTAAAAGTATGGTTTACCATGGTACAACATGGTTTACCATGGTACAGATGTGATTTACCATGGTGTGACTATGGTTTACCATGGTGCGAGTATGGTAAACCATGGTACGACTGTGGTGAACCATGGTACAGGTATGGTGTGACCATGGTGCAAGTATGGTGAACCATGGTAAACTCTGATGTACCATGGTGCAGGTATGGTTTACCATGGTACAACTGTGGTGAACCATGGTACAGGTATGGTTTACCATGGTGTGACCATGGTGCAAGTACGGTGAACCATGGTAAACTCTGATGTACCATGGTGCAGGTATGGTTTACCATGGTACAACTGTGGTACGTCAGGTATGTTTTACCATGGTGCAAGTATGGTGAACCATGGTAAACTGATGTACCATGGTGCAGGTATGGTTTACCATGGTACAACTGTGGTGAACCATGGTACAGGTATGGTTTACCATGGTGTGACCATGGTGCAAGTATGGTGAACCATGGTAAACTCTGATGTACCATGGTGCAGGTATGGTTTACCATGGTAAATCTTTGACTATCTATAACCCATGAACTGAAACATGATCCAATAGTAGATTTGAATTAATACATAACAAGTCATTGTGATAAGAAAATACATGAATTCACTATATTTTTTACACAGTGAAACTGACCTTACTGACATATGCGTTCGTGTGCAAACACGGATTAACAAGTGAAGAAATTAAAACAATAGCACAGTTCATTTCCCGCCTAATCACCCACGCCAGCACTCAATCACAATAGATCTCCACTTTTTTACTTAGCTAGCTACTGTAAAGATCGTGTGTAAAGCTCCAGCGTATTACGGAAGGATTTTACGTTTACAACGAGTGATAACATCATCTACAAGTCTACAAAGCAACGAAAAGATCAAGTTGGGAAGTATTCTTGTGTATATCTGTCGATAAAAATAATGGCCTCTATGTTCTGTTCCGTCTGTGGGAAGTCTAAATCAACGACCGACTTACATTCTGTTTGTCTTGCGTGTCGAGGCAATATTGCTTGTGATTGTACCCATAGATGTCAGGAGTGTCAACAATGGCCCGATGATTTATTTCAAGATTTAATGACCGGGTCTCGTGCGGGTTCCCTTCCCCCTGGTTTAATGTCGGAGATTAATATCATGATTCCGCTCTCCCATTTTATTGAAAATGGGACGGCGAAGAAGCCTGCATCGATTGGCAGTCCTTGGATGGGCCCTTTACGTTCTTTATTAGATAAAGGTATTGCGCCAAGCACTAGTACTTTTGTTTCTGATCTGTCCACAGGTAAAAGGAAGAAACAGGTAAAAGTAATGGGGTCCGTCCTAGATGAAGGTACGGGAGAGTCAGCCGAGGTCACAGTGGAACTAGATCTTCCCGAAAGTGTGTCCCCCATGGAAAGGAGATCTCACACAATCGAGACGAACGAGATGAGGACCACTTTGACTCCGGGCATAAACACTGGTGACGTTGTAAGTACGCCCGTATGTGCTGTTGGGAATGATATCACTGGGGGGACTCCCGCTGGGAATACCCCGATATCTAATAATTCCCAGGTGTCGTTTGTTGGTCGTCAACCAATTTCGACACTCCCTGTTGCTCCAGGGGCAGCCTTAGGCATGGTAAGTGGTGCTGTAAATAACTATGGTGTAATACCAGGTATAGTTAATTTCAGCACAGCAGACAATACCTCTGGTGGATATAGAGACAATGTATCCATGGTCTTACCAGGAGTAAACTCCACGACCTTACGTAATACCCCAGTCACGGGAGTTATCACGCAAGGCCGGGTAGGATTAAATCCCTTGCAATTGAACACCTCTGGGTTGACAAACGCAGGGGATCGAGGTCATTGTTCTGCAGGAACAATGCCAGTTTCACACTTAATAACTCAGAGTGTTAATAGAAACAATACGGCATTGTTCCAGTCACAACAGGGTATGACTGAGAATGGTTCTGGGTCGGGTGTCATAAACCCATATAGGGCTCATTATCAACTTCCTGTCAGCCAATTCCGGTCGCCTGCGGGTTCCGGTATGGTTAACTCCGGGATTCCGGTTAGGACTTTCGTCCTTCCGGTCCCACTATAAGGAGGCCTGTTGTGACAAACCCCGGTGGGTTGAGACTTCCGGTTCGTCCGGAAATGCAGTGGGCTAGGCCTATTGCATCCCCTTATAGGCGGGTCTCTAATAGTCCACAAATCAATACGGGAGTTCCGGTTATTGATGGTTCTCTGTCTGCTGTTATTCTGCAAAGAATGGAACAACAGGCAGCTGAACTAGATCAGTTCCGGCGACTTTTGACTTCCGCTTCCGGTACTGTTCAGGTTCCATCCCCGGTTCCGACACAGCTTCCGGTAGTATCGTCTGATCCGATTGATTTGTCTACTGACCCATCGATGAGACGTCAGGGGGTCGCGCAACGTCAATCCATTGAGGATAATGACAGTGATCATGATCCGGAGAGACGTTCATATTCAGAGGTACTAGAAGCTCTGTACGAGTTGTACCCTAATATGTCACGACCCCCACCACCGACATCCTCTCGCCTACATACTATGGCAGAGGCTCCGTCGACAACTACCATGCAGACGTCGTCACTTCCTGCGTCAGATGCCATTCATGGTTTATGTTCCGTTCTTGATACGGTTTTAGCCCAGCCTAAAACAATGCAGGAACGTATTACAAGAACGGGAAAACGTGCACTCTTTAGACCGGCTTCCGCTTCGGCACCACTTCCGGTGGAGAAGCCCACGCCTAGAGCGTACGGAATTCATGATTCGGCATATGACTTTAAGGCCGCGGAACCGGAACCTGATCTTGCCGACATATGTAAAGGCAACAAGGTCCCTTCCAAGGTCTTGATCCCGCTAACTGATAAGCAGTCTTCTACTATGGAAGAAGCTGCGCGGCAGGGGGTAGCCATAGCCTCTCACATGGACTGGTTTCTAACGGCCATATCCACTGTGTTGAGCAGGTTGTTGCGTTCGCAGTTAGCAGCCAGTAGTAGTCCTGAGCTACAATTACTGGCGGATCTTCAGAACGTGGCTGCTAAAGCCAATGCTGATGCAATGGCTTTAGCCGCGTTCAATGCTGCGATGGTTGTTCATCTGAGACGACAAGCTTACTTGTCTTCCGTTGTCAACCATGCTCCTGATATAGTCATTCGTACTTTGAAGGAGCAATCGCCAGCATCTTCGCTGTTGTTTAATGGCATTATACCGTCTCTAAGGGATACGGTGGAGAAGGCTAAGCCTAATCCTCCGCCTAGAGCAGGTGGTATGGGGACAGGAAAACGTATTTCTACGGACACTTCCGGTCCACCAGCCAAGCAACCTAGGCCGACTACTTCCGCTTCCGGTCCAAAAGGGAAGTCTCAAGCGGCGGGTCGCATGCCACAACAGCAAGGCCAGACCAATCCCAACTATAAAGGTAAAGGGAAAGGTCGTGGCAAAAAGCAGCAGGGCCGGTGACGATTCGGGCCATGTCAATCTCATGACATGGCGGGACCACGAATTGCCTCAACTTCCGGTCCCGCCGAAATCCAGTCTCCCGGTCGGGGGACGACTTCAAGGATTTTGGCGGAATTGGCAAAAAACTGGGGATGGATCCGTGGGTAATCCGTACTATTCGATACGGTTACCCCCTAGAATTTACTATAGATCCACCCCTTACTGCTGCTCCCAAGCCCTCCCGTATACCTATACGGAAGGCACACCTTCTGGTAACACAGGCATCTGTGGACAAACTTATCCAGAAGCATGCAGTAATAGAACTTCCGGTCCACGACCGGTCCCCCGGGTTCTATTCTCCGGTCTTCCTTGTGCCAAAGAAGGATACACCGAAAATGCGCATGATAATAAATCTGCGCAGGCTGAACAAGGACTTCCTGATGAAACCCCCTCACTTTCGGATGGAGTCCTTCCGGCCCATCAGGACCGCTCTGGTTCAAGGGGAATGGTTAACTTCCTTGGATCTTCGGGACGCTTACCTGCATATCCCGATTCATCCAAGTTACCGGAAGTACCTGAGATATCCTGGTCGGTGCTCGCCGTTTCCAATTCCAGGTTCTACCTTTCGGTCTAGCCAGTTCCCCTTGGATCTTCACCAGAGTATTTCAGCCAGTGGCGGCGTATCTGCACAGTCGAAGTATCAAATATCATTTTTACCTAGACGATTCAATTATCAGGAATATGTGCAGAATACAACTCCGATGCGATACAACATTTGTATGGCACATCCTCGAACTACTGGGTTATCTCCCACACGAGGAAAAATCGGAGATAACACCGTCACAACAACGGAACTTCCTAGGCGTGGCGTTCGACACCAAATTGGTCATTGCTCGGCCACCGGAAGTTCGTTGGTGCAAGATATGTCGCGACATTCCACTGTTCATCAGACATTCTTGCCGCACTGCCATCCAGTTTGCATCAATAATCGGTCTACTGACATCCACACAGGATGTCACACCACGAGGCCGATTACAGTTACGGCCACTAATGATCTATTTAAATCAGCATTGGCCACACAGGCACAGGAATCCCATGATTCCTGTCACAGAGGAAGTCAAACATCACCTATTATGGTGGATGGACCCTCTCAACGTGATGCCTGGTGTAACACTGCTTCCGTTTCAAGCTACTCATCAGCTGTTCACGGATGCTTCGATGCAAGGATGGGGGGCCCACCTCGGATCCAAGTCGATATCAGGCTATTGGACTCCGCAGGAGAGGTTACTCCATATCAATGTGTTAGAGTTCATGGCCGTCAATCGAGCAATACTCTTATTGATACGGGACCTCAAAGGCCAGTCGGTTCTGGTAGCTACAGACAACACAACTGTCTTAGCTTACATCAACAAGATGGGGGGAACTCGGTCCTCGAAGCTTCTGAAGCAGACCGAGATACTCTACCATCTGTGCTGGCAGAACGATATCATACTTCGTGCCAGACACATACCAGGACATCTGAATGTACTAGCCGACGCACTGTCGAGAAAACATCAGATTATACCGACGGAGTGGCAGCTTCACACAGACATTCTGCGCCAAGTCGCTCAGATTTGGGAACAACCGCTGATAGATCTGTTCGCTACTCACCTGAATCATCAACTCCCTCTGTATATGTCCCCTGTACTGGATCCTCTAGCAGTGGGAGTCGATGCTCTATCGCAGGATTGGACGGGTCTAATAGCGTATGCTGACCCGCCCCCTTCAATCCTGCCTCTAGTTCTACAAAAGATACGCGCGCATCCATGCGTGGTTTATCTAATTGTCCCTTGGTGGCCAGCTCGTCCGTGGTTTCCCGACCTTCTGGAATTACTGGTAGACGTCCCAAGACGACTACCTCTTTGGGAAAAACTACTTCGTCAACCGAAGTCAGCAATTTTCCACCACAAACCTCAGGCATTCCATCTGCACGCTTGCAAGTGCTCAAGGATCAGCTCACTGAGGTTGGGTTTTCTAGGAAAGCTTCGAGAAGAATGGTCGCTTCCACTCGATCCTCCACATCAGCTTGTTATCAAGGGAAGTGGAGGGTCTTCCATGAGTGGTGTACTGGAAGAAACATTGATGCCCGTTCTGCCTCTGTTCAGCAGATAGCAGATTTCATGTTACACCTGTTTCAAGACAAGGGTCTTGCTCCATCTACGGTGGATGGTTACAGATCTGCATTATCTAGGATTATTAACCTGTCTACTGGCGTTAATCCTGCCTCTGATCCTAATCTAACAGCTCTGGTTAGATCGTTTAGGATTGACAGGCTTGTTTCTGTACCAAAACTTCCTAAATGGGATTTAGCATTAGTTCTACGGAGTTTATCAGAACCTCCGTTCGAACCCATAACTACAGCCGATCTGAAATTCCTATCCTACAAAACAGTTTTTTTGTTAGCCATGGCTTCAGCGGCTCGCGTGTCAGAACTACACGCTTTGGATGCTAGGGAAATTAGGCATGATTCTCGATGGACTTATGTGGTACTTACTACCATTCCTGAATTTGTAGCCAAGAACCAATCTCTGTACGACACTTCTTGTAGAGAATTTAGGGTTCCAGCTTTAGCTGATTTCCTTTCCTCAGGGTTAGAATTGGACAACCTTATGTGTCCGGTTCGTGCCCTTACTGTATATATTAGTCGCACTAAAGTACTACGTGCTGGGCGAAGGCGATTATTTATACCATTTTGTCCCCG